>CAUYRH010176396.1:0-10061 GCA_963574655.1 Perodicticus potto | reverse complement strand
CAATATCCTCATGATATTCTTCTATACATAGTTTTCTAGTATAAATAAACTATAGCCAGGTCCTGCAGCTCCTCTGCTATGCAATCTTTCTATTCCTTTAGAAGAATCAGAAACCACATTAAATTCTTGCTGGTATTTTATTCTAGTCATTTATATAAAAGTAATAAGGAGAAGTGCTATTAGATCCTAAGGATGGCAAACATTATCTTTTGAGGCAACTGACTCATTTGAGACTTAAACATAGTTTTTTAAAGCAAAATTATCTTCTATTTTCAATCAAGAGGGAATAGACCATTTCTGAAGGTTTAGTGAATTCAGAGAAGTTTATGTTTAATATTGTCAAGGGAATGCACACACATAGTTCTATTCCAACAAAAAAGTTCTACTTCTTTCATTTCAGGACCTTGCCTTACTTAAGCTATTCAGTCTGCCTTTGAGTACAAGAGATGAGAGAAACTATTTGATTAACACACTCTGCTTGAAATTGGTGATTAATGCCTGGATCTTATCATGTTTTCTCTTTGAAACATCAACAATTATTGAGATCCATGGTACTAATAGCTACTACTCTCAAATGCCAAAGATATTATCAGGGGTAAGGCATTTCTTTCCATTTGTATTTTGTCTTTATCTATAACAGATGAAAGTTGTAACAATGGCATTGCTACCACATGGCAGGAACTAACAGTACTCCACCTAAGACAAACAATGAGGTCCTTGGTGCCTGCCAACTAAGGAGGGATCTGACTCCAGAATTGCATCCCTAGTGTTTGCTTGCTAGGACCTATTATATTACCAATTGCCTTAGGTTGGGGTCCCCAGAAGCAGAACCTGAGATGGCATTTGTGTCTACCGATTTATTAAGGGAGAGCTCTCAGGAAAATAGGAGTGAACAGGAAGGAACAAGAGAAGACAGGGGAAATACCTAATAAGAATATGATTTAAGATGGAGTCTATCTTCCAATGATCCAATGGGGAGCTCTGAAGCAAAATTTCACAATAGACTTAGCTCTGCCTAAAAGTAAGTGTACAGCCTTTGGTGCCCCATGACACCAGGATTTCTGACCTATCCTTCTCATCAAAACGTGGAGGTGATGATTATTGTAGGTGCCTATTGTACTGGAAAAGGCAGCTTCATCCAGCTGAGTGAAGTTCTCTGGGGAAGGGAGTAGCTGGGAGAGGTAGCAACTAACACAGCCACTGAACACTGGATCCATCAGTCAGGGAAAGGACACCTGTGAGGGACACTAATAATAGCCACTATGTTCTGGCTACCAAAATGGATAGAATTAAGGTAATATAGTGAACTTATGATAGACACATAACTTGATATGTTGTATTTTAATTTTCATTCAATTCTTTGTATTTTACTTTGATCCATGGATTATTTAGAAGTATTATATTTAATGCCTAGATATTAATTTAAAGATTTCCTGTTACCTTTCTGTTTTTGATTTCCAGTTTCATATTATTATATTCAGAGAACATATCCTCTATCTTGGTATATATCTTAGTGTGTGTTTCATGGACAGCTGTAAAACATGTATGTTCTGTTGTTGAGTGCAGTGTTATATAAATGTCCATTAGATTAATTTGCAATTCACCTTATCTATTTCCTTATTGATTTTCAGTCTATTAATTCATTTTATTTAAGATATCAAATATAATAGTGACTTTATATATTTCTCTTTTCACTTCAATCAGTTATAGCTTCATTTATTTTGAGGCTCTGTTGATTGGTGTGTACACATCCAGGATCTTTATATCTTTTGTGTGGATTGACCCTATTATCATTATGTAATATCTCTTTGTATCTGTAGCAATTATTTTTGCTGTAATGTATACTTTAATATTAATATAGGTACTTAAACTTGTTTGATTAATATGTTTGCATGCTACATTATTTGCCATACTTTCATTTGACATGAGTTCCTTTTTAAGGGCATAGAATTAGGTGGTGGTTGTTTAAAATATACACTACTAATGAACTGGAACACTGTGAGACAGAGCGGTTAAGTGGGTTGCCCCCCTGTGCAAGCTAGTAGAATTCAAACTCATGTAGTCTGATGTTGAAGCCTATGATTGTAACCACTGCACTATACTGTTAGAACACAGAGATAAAGGATGGCCTTTTCTTTTTCCCATGAAGACTTTTCTCAGTCTCCTCCCATAATCATAATGGTTATCATGACAGCAACTTATTCTTTAAGTGGTCTTTCACTAGCAAGGATAGTTTTCCTTTCCCATGCAGAAACTCAGTATTCAAATTGAAATAATTAAGAATCTGCTTACTGAAAACTAGGAATTAATTTGAATATAGTGACATTGACTAGTAGAGAGCTTTGTAAATATACAGATTCCTAGACCCTTCTATAGAGATACTGACTTACTAAGTCAAGGATAGGGTATGTGAATATATATATATATATGTCAGAAGCTCCCCAGGTGGTTTGGTGAGAGATTTGTATAGACAGCAAAATAACCTAAACATCGAAACGATTGTACCCAGTGTTCAGGCTTCACTTGCACCTTAATGTAGTTACTGAGTTAAATGCCTTAGGTAATATTGACGTTCAATAAAAGTAGAGCAAAACATCTTACCCTGCTTCCCTAAATACAAAAATAGTAATCACTGTGAATATTTACTCCATGCCCTTGACATGATGTCAGTATTTCCCTATGGATTAGAAAATGTCATGCAACCAAATGCTGATTAATAATATATTTTGGATAAAAATATGAGCTTGGATATTCTAAAAGGAGATGTCAGAATCTAGGGAAACAATTTTCTAAATATAATTATTTCAGAATTTTAAAACAGGTACAGTTTCTTCTGCAGCGTTCAGTTGTTATTAAAGATCAGGAAGGTATCTTTGGAGACTGATCTTAAGGCAAAATGTCAAAGCTGTGGTTGTCATTGACTACTGAATGGCCTTGGGCAAGGCACTAAACCTATTTCTGTCTGTCTCATTTGTCATCTGGGTGCACAATATTTATCTTATTTGAAGGGAGTAAGTCATTTATTAATCGATCATCAAGTCTGTTCTTTCAAAAAATGTTAGCTCTTTTTATCAACTGAAATTAAGAAATAATTCAACTTTATCTTCGTGTTACTTACTTTTTTTCTTGTCAACTTAGGCAGTAGAAAAGAGATATTAACTACAAACACAACTTCTATTACATGTTGTCACTAACAATATGTTATGCTAGAATCCTGAAGAGAGAGCTATAATAGAAGGTTTAGTTAAGCTATCTCCACAAGTCTAGATACTAAGCAATAATTGACTCTTATTGAATACCAGGATAATACAGAATTTTCATAAAGTTCTTGTGCAATTTACTATATTAACCTATTTTAAATTTTTTGCACATGAAATTTATGTCCACCCTGTATGCTATATTCTGAAGTGAAAAAAAAATTCTGATAGCATATGACTTACTTGGGCTTTCTCTGTCTGGTCCATACCATCTGACTTCCCTCCTCAGGCAGAAGCCCCACTCCCACTCTATTCTCATAATTTATACTTAACATGACTTGAGTGTTCTTTTGAACTTGAGTCATTGGAAAGATAACATAAAAACTGTAACATGAAGGAGTAAGCCCCACTATAAAATAAGAACTCTGTGTAGTTTAAATTATATACATCTATGACACAAATTACATCAGGTAGATGAATTATTTTTTGCCTTCCATAACTTCTTCTAATTAAGGGATTGCTAATAAACTATCAACTACTTTCGCCATGGAAAGACCTCTGAACCCTTAGTGTTGAACTCTTGCTTCAGTGTCTTGAATTGCACTTATTTCATTTGACTCTTGCTCTTAAGCCTTTACAGGAGAAAAACACAAAAATCTTTGCATTGGTATTTGTTTTTTTCTTTAAATACAGTCCTTATGTTCTGGGTCTTTGCTTCCTTCAATTATCCTGTTCATAGCACTGCCAATAGCCACGTATTACTGCAGATTTTACTCCACAGCCTCAACATCATGCATCTTCTTTCTGGCAAGATCAGCATCTAGTTTATAATATGGCCATCATTAGATATTTTCTACTACCATTTTGGAGCATAGCTATTTCTCACACTATGTCCAAAATGACGCAGTTTTCTTTTGTAAGTAAGGAAACATTGGACATTAAAATGCAATTACTTTATTCCCCAAACTGTGTATGTCACAATAACACTTTGCTAGCACTATGAGAAATACAAATATAAGAGACAGAATCTCAAAGAAGTTTGAGTATAATTGAGGAAATATGACAGACATGTATCTCAATTGGGAAATAAAGCATAGAAATAAAGAAATCAGGAGATGGTGCTAATCTAGAGGCAGTGTAGGTAGTATTTTATACTTAACCCCATATCTTTTACTTGTGGCCGTGGGCAAACCACTTCATCTCTTCATGTTTCACTCTCTTCATCTGCAAAGTGGGGATACAGATAGTACCTTCCCCTTTTCCATTCCCATTAAATCACTGTGTGGACTAACAGAATCAATGTATTTAAATTGCTCACATAGGTATACTTCTTTTTTTTTTATTAAATAATAGCTGTGTACATTAGTACAATCATGGGGTACAAAGTGCTGGTTTCATATACAATTTGAAATATTTTCATCAACCTGTTTAACATAACCTTCCTTGCATTTTCTTAGTTATTGTGTTAAGACTTTTATATGCTGCATTTAGTAAGTTTCACTTGTACCCTTCTAAGATCCATTGTAGGTGTGGTCCCATCAATTATTCTCCCTCCACCCCTCCCCCCGCCCGTACACACCCGTGCCCCCTATTCTTGTGCTAACATTGGGTTACAGCCGTCATATGAAAGCTATGAATTAGTTTCATGGTAGGGTTGAGTACATTGGATACTTTTTCTTGCATTCTTGAGATATTTTGCTAAGAAGAGTGTGTTATTGTGCATCTTTTTATTGTGCTCAGTAGATAATATTATCTTTTCTTATTCAACAAATTGAAAGCTTGTGGCAACCTAGAGTCAAGAAATTCTACCAGCACTACCTTCCCAAACGAATTTACTCACTTACTTGTCTCTGTGTCACATTTTGGTAATTCTCAAAATATTTCAGACTTCTAAATTATTATTATATCTGTTATGGTATCTGTGATAAGTATTCTTTGAAATTGTCTTATTGATAATTGTTTTTGGCTCCATGAAAGATGCCTGTATAAGATGATGAACTCCATACATTTTGTACATGTTCTGACTGCTCCCCATCTCTCTGTCTCATCTCTGGCCTCCCTATTCCCTGAGAAACAACAATATTGAAATTAGGCCAATCAATAACCTTACAATGGCCTCTAAGTGTTCAAGTAAAAGAAAGAGTTACGTGTCTTTCACTTGAAATCAAAAGGTAGAAATGATTAAGCTTAGTGAGAAAGGAATGTTGAACATTGAAATAAGTTCAAGGCTGGGCCTCTTGTGGCAGAATAGACAAGGTGTGAATGCAAACGAAACATTCTTAAATATGGTGTTGCTTGAATGAACCAAAAAAAATGATTAAAAAGTGAAATATTGCTGATACAGAGAAAGTTTGAGTGGTCTGAAAAGAAGATTGACCCAGCTATTAACATACTTACAAGCCAAAGCTTAATATAGAGCAAGGCTCTAGCCTTTTCAATTTTACAAAGGCTTGAGAGAGATGAGGAGTTTTCAGAAGAGCACTTTGAAGCAGAGGTTGATTCATGGGGTTGAAGGAAAGAAGCTGCCTGCAGAACATCAAAGTACAATGTGAACAAGCAAGCGCTGATACAGAAACTGCAACAAGTTAAAAAGACCTAGATAAAACAAGTGATGAAGGTGACTACACTAAACAACTGACTTTCTTCTGTCAGAAGAACACTCTATCTAGTACATTTTCATAGCCAGGGAGAAGGAAATGCTTGCATGTCAATTGGGGGATAAAAGCACAGAAATAAAGGTAACAGGAGATGGCATTTAATCAACGGGCAATGCAAGTACTATTTTACCCTAAACTCCATCACTTCTATTTGTGGCTCTGGGCAAGCCACTTCATCTCTTCATGTTTCAAAGGGTAGAAAGACTTAGTAGGAGCTAAGGTAGTGGGGGACTTAAATTTGAAGCCAGTGCTTATTTACCATTTCAGAAACCCTAAAGCCCTTAGCAAAGACACTCTGCTTGTGCTCTATCAATGGAACCACAAAGCCTATATAACAGTACACCTATTTACATCATGGTTGACTAAATATTATAAGCCTACTGTTGAGAATTACTGCTCAGGGGGAAAAAAAGATTCCTTTTTAAATATCGCTGCTCATTGACAAGGCACCTACTAACCCAAAGAACTCTGATGGAGATGCCCAAGAAGATTAATACTTTCATGTCTGCTAACACAACATCCAATTTGCTGCCCATGGATGAAGAATTAATTTACACTTTCAAGTCTTACTATTTAAGAAATATATTTTGTAAGGCTATAGCTGCCACAGATAGTAATGCCTCTGATGATTCTGAGCAAAGTAAGTGAGAAAAATTCTGGAAAGGATTTACGAGTCCAGATGCCATTAAGAACATTCATGATTTATGAGAGGAGGTTAAATATCAGCATTAACAGGAGTTTGGAAGAAATTGATTCCAAACCTCCTGGATGATTTTGAGGGTTTCAAGACATCAGTGGAGGAAGCACTGCAGATTTGGTATAAATAGAAAGAAAAGCAAATTTAGAAGTGGAGTCTAAAGACATGGCTGGATTGCTCCAATCTCAAGAAAAAATTTATAGAGATATAGGGCTGCTTCTTATAGGTGAGCAGAGAAAATGATTTTTTTTTTTAAGAGACAGATACTTACTTTACTGCCCATGGTAGAATGCTGTGGTGTCACAACTCACAGCAAACTCCCGGGTTTAGGTGATTCTCTTGCCTCAGCCTCCCGATTAAGTGGGACTACAGGCACCAGCCACAGTGCCCGGCTATTTTTTTGTTGCAGTTTGGCCGGGGCCAGGTTCGAACTTGCCACCCTCGGTATATGCGTCTGGAGCCCTACCACTGAGCCTCAGGTGCTGCCTGAGAAAATGATTTCTTAGATGGAATGTATACCTCATGAAGATGCAGTAAACATTGTTAAATTGATATTTAGGATTAAGAATATTAAATAAACTGAATTGATAGAACAGTAGCAGAGTTTTATAAGACTGACTTTAATTTTGAAAGAAGTTCTACTCTGGGTTAATGCCATTAAATAGCATCACATGCTACAGAGGAATATTATATGAAAGGAAGAGTCAATCAACGTGACAAACCGTATTATTGTCTTAAGAAATTGCCACACCTACCTCAATTTTCAGCGACCACCATCCTAAGCAGTCAGCAGACATCGACATGTAGCCAAGACCCTCTACTAGCAAAACGATTACCATTATCTGGAAGCTCAGCAGATGGTTAGCATTTCTGGTAATAAAATATTTTTATTTAAAAAAATAATATTTTTATTTTAGGTATGTACATTATTTTAGACACAATACTATTGTACATTTAATAGACTATGGTATGGTGTAAATACAACTTTTATATGCACAGGAAAACCAAAAAATTTGATGGACTTGATTTATTGTGATATCCGTTTCATTGTGGTGTTCTGAAGTTGAACTTGCAATACCTTCAAGGTATCACTGTAAGAGTACCTGGCCAGAAGTGCTGTATGAATATTACAAAGTATTATTACTTATTAGGATTTTAAAGAACAAAAGAGTCTGATGACGCTTCCTTTAGTTTATATGTGGTACTCAAAAAAACTGGGTACATTTCCAAATATTTCTTTGAACTCAAGTTGAATTTTGGCTCCTGTGAGTATATGAAGGGTCAAAGGCACAGTTAAATCACTCCATTAACCCTAGGATGGACTGAGAAAAATAAAATTTTATTGGATTAATTTCTTTTTCCAGTACTAATATACACTTTCTTCCCTAAACATAAATCATCCCACCAGGCAGATATCTAGCTATATTAAACGAAGAGATAAAGAGATTTCAAAAATCTTTCTTTCTGTCAAGCTGACAACTTCTTTCTAAGGTATTGTCTGACTGACAAAAACTATTTTATTTTATTTTATTTATTATTATTATTATTTTTTTGAGACAGAGCCTCAAGCTGTCGCCCTGGATAGAGTGCTGTGGCATCACAGCTCACAGCAACCTCCAATTCCTGGGCTCAAGCGAGTCTCTTGCCTCCGTCTCCCAAGTAGCTGGGATTACAGGCGCCTGCCACAACGCCCGGCCTTTTTTTTTTTGTTTTTGGTTGCAGCTGTCATTGTTGTTTGGCGGGCCAGGGCTGGTTTCAAACCCGTCAGCTCAGGTGTACGTGGCTCGCGCCTATTTTATTTTATTATTATTATTTTTTTTATTGTGTGGGATTTATTGAGGGCACAAAGAATCAGGTTAAATTGATTGCATTTGTTAAAGTCCTCTTATAATTGTGTCCTGTCTCCAAGAGGTTTGCCATACACTGTGAACCCCCATCTCACTCCATCCTCCCTTCTCCTTGCTCTCTCATTCTCCTACCTGCCCTTGTATTAGCTCAACTACTGCCTTCATATTATAATTGAGTACATTGGATTCTTGCTTCACCACTCTTGTGATGCTTTACTAAGAAGAATGTGCTCCATCTTTATCCAAGTGAATACGAAAGATGCAAAGTCTCCATGTTTTTAATGGCTGAATAGTATTCCATGGTGTACATATGCCACAGATTTCTAATCCATTCTAGGGTTGGTGGGCATTTAGGCTGTTTCTGCATTTTGAGGATGGTAAATTGATCTGAGATAACAGGTAAGTGCAAATGTCCTTGTGATAGAAGGATTTTTTTCTTCTAGGTAGATGCTTTGTAATGGGATTGCAGGATTAAATGGGAGGTCTAATTTGAGCTCTTTGAGCATTCTCCATACTTTCTTCCAAAAGTTATATTAGTTTGCAGTCCCACCTGCAGTGTAAAAGTGTTCCCTTTTCTCCACTTCCCTGCCAGCATCTGCAGCTTTGAGACTTTGTGGTATGGGCCATTCTCACTGAGATATACAGTATAGATATATAGATATATCTCAGTATAATTTGCATTTCTCTGATGATTAGGGATGATGAATATTTTTTCATATGTTTGTTAGACATTCATCTGTATTTTTTAGAAAAGGTTCTATTCATGTCTCTTGCCCAGTGATGTATTGGATTGTTAGCTCTTACTTATTGCTTAATTTGAGTTCTCTGTAGATTCCAGTTATCAAGCTTTTTTTCTATGCATAATATGCCATTATCTTTCCCCATTCTGAACTTTGTCTGTTACTCCTTAGTTGTACACAAGCTTTTCAGTTTAATTAAGTTCTCTTTGTTTATTTTTGTTGTTGTTACATTTACCATGCAAGTCTTCTTTACAAAATCTTTCCCCAGGCCAATATCTCCAAATATTTTCCCGACACTTTTTTTTTTTGAGAATTTTTATTGTTTCATGCCTTAGATTTAAAACTTTTATCCATCTTGAATAAATTTGTGTTATTTGGTGAGAGGCGTGCGTTCAGTTTCAGTCTTTTACATGTGGTCTTTGAGTTCTCCCAACATTTATTGAATAGGGATTCTTTTCCCCAGTGTTATGTTCTTGTTTGGTTTATAAAAGTTCAGGTGTCTGAAAGAAGTAAGTTTCATCTCATGGTTCTCCATTTGGGTCCAAATGTCAGTGACTCTAAATCTGTGCCAATACCATGCTGTTTTGATCACTGTGGCCTTATAGTATAGCCAAAAGTCAAGTAGAGTGATACCCCCACCTTTTATTACTAAGAATTGCCTTGCCTATATGGAGGTTTCTTCTGGTTCCATACAAATAAAGAATTAATTTTTCCAACTCTTAACAGTAGGGTGGTGGTATTTTAATGGGGAATGCATTGAATCTATAGAATACTTTGGAAAGTATAGACATTCTGACAATGTTAATTCTTCTCAGCCATGAGCGTGGTTATGTTCTTCCATTTGTTAATATCTTCTGCTATTTCTTTTCTTAGGATTTCATCATTTTCATTGTAGATTTCCACTTCTTTTGTTAGGTATATTC
>CAUYRH010176389.1:0-10736 GCA_963574655.1 Perodicticus potto | reverse complement strand
CTTTTTTTTTCCTTCTTGAGAGAGTCTCACTATGTCACTCTCAGTAGAATGCCATGGTGTCACAGCTCACAGCAACCTCAAACTCTTGGGCTTAAGCAATTCTCTTGCCTCAGCCTCCCAAGTAGCTGGGACTACAGGCACTTGCCACAATGCCTGGCTATTTTTTGTTGCAGTTGTCATTGTTGTTTATTTGGCCTGGGCTGGGTTCGAACCCGCCAGCCTTGGTGTATGTAGCTGGCACCATAACCACTGTGCTATGGGGGCTGAGCCTGGTAAAATTTTCTTAACAGTCTTTATATTAAAGGCAGTATAGAGCTGCAGGATTAGATAGACATCAACCGCATATCAGGGACGGGGCTTAGCTCTATTATTAACCCTAACACCTAGTACAGGGCCTGACACATAGCAAGCACTTGATGATAGATATCTGTTAAGTGAATGAATGAATGAATGACGGTGAATTTAATGGGCAGCAGACCCTTCCACGGTGACTTCCTGGGCATGGCTGTCAGCAAGTACAGTAGCAGGATATCATCACACCTAGCTCAGCCAGCTCTGAAGACCAAGGGGAGCTCAGTAGCAACTCTGCCTCTCCCAGGCTCTGACACCTGGTGAGAAGGCACTCAACATGAAATTTTCCTTCTGGAAGTAATTTATTTTCTTTCTTGAAATCAGAAAAAGTTTTTGTAAATAGACCATATGGCCTGATAGTGGCAGATCTGGAACTGGGAGTCCAATGTCTAATTACATTGCAGATGACTTTGCCAGCAGCAGCATTCCTGGCTGATGAAGACCAAGTCATTCTGTGTAGGACCAGCTGAGACAGGGCAGAAACTGTGTTGAGGGAGTGGACGTCCCAGGGACTTTAATTCCACTAAGTGCCTGGCACTGCTAAGACAGAGACAGTCAATGGCTCCTGCCCTGCTAGGAGCTTAGAGGCAGTGCAGGCAGGTCACACATGTAGCTTTTTCAAGAGAGAGGGCAATTTTAAAAGGTACAGGGCACACAAAGTACATGGAAGACCCAAAGGTGAAAATGCGTTCTGGGGTAGGAGGGAGAGAGAGGACAAAAGGCCAGGTCTGGTGGGTTGGCCGTCTCTGCGGTTCACATCTTCTATCCCTCTCACCTGTGTCCCTAAAACTCAGAAGAACTGTAAGTAAATCAGAGACCATGTTCTGGAGAATAGAAAGGATTAATGTGAGGCTGAGTTGTGGAAGCTTCCAAAGCTCTATAGTCCCCCAGGGCTAAGGAAAGCAAAGTCCAGGGAAGTTTCTGGAAAGACCAAGGAGGCTTGCCAGGCTGGAATTGAGGTGTTGGAAGCATGTGGTAGACCTTTGCAGCCACATCATTTATGTTTTGTAAAACCTGAACCTGATCAGTAGGTATATGGGACTGTCAAAGCATTTTAGGAAATACTGATCCGACTGAGCCAAAGGAAGATTACTTTACAAAAACACGAAGCAGGAGAAACAGGCATCTGGAAGAACAGCTAATTCCTATTTTTAAAAATATTGTCAGACCGGTGGCGCCTGTGGCTCAAGGAGTAGAGCACCAGCCCATACACCAGAGGTGGCAGGTTCAAGCCCAGCCCTGGCCAAAAACTGCCAAAAAAAAAAAAAAGAGAGAGAGAGAGACGCTGAGGCAGAAGAATGAGTTGGAGGTTGCTGTGAGCTGTGACTCCACAGCACCCTACCGAGGGTGATAAAATGAGACTCTGTCTCTTAAAAAAAGAGAGAGACAGAGTCTCACTTTAAAAAATTGTCAGACCGATACTTGATGACAAGCAATTTTATTTCCAACTTGTCTCAAGGGAAGAGGCCTCTAAGCAGTCTAACTCAGAAATTCCCTCTTGACAAAGATAATTTGCAGGAAAAAGGGATAGTTAGATAATCATTGCTTGACTGGATTTTTAAAAATGACTGGTGAACAGTTATTAGACTGGTTATAGACCAGTGGGCTCCTCCTAAGAGCTCCCAGAAGGGCTCTTAAGCTCATTAAGTAAAGCTAATCATTCATTTTAGCAGAAAAGGTAATTTCTCACTGAGAAGAGTAATGACAACAGACTACAAAGTACTACCCTCAGTAAGGTGTTTGTATTTATTTATTTATTTATTTATTTTTAGTTTTTGTCTGTTTTTTGTTTTTATTTATTTTTTGTTTTTTGTTTTTTATTTTTAAGACTCTATTTTTTAGAGGAATTTTAGGTTCACAGAAAAACTGAGAGGAAGGTACAGAGATAGTCCACATACCCCCAGTCCTCACATATGCATACATTTCCCCATTATCAATGTCACCAACCAGAATGATGCATTTGTTACAATTGACAAACCTACCCTGACACATCATCGCCCAAAGTCCATAGTCTACATCAGTGTTCACTCTTGATGTTGTATACACTAGGGGGTTGGACAAGTGTATAATGATACATGTCCACCATTATCATAGCATACAGAGTATTTTCTTTTTCTTTTTCTTTCTTTTTTTTTTTTTTTTTTTTTATAGAGACAGTCTCACTTTATCGCCCTAGGTAGAGTGCCATGGCTTCACAGCTCACAGCAACCTCCAACTCCTGGGCTTAGGCGATTCTCTTGCCTCAGCCTTCCGAGTAGTTGGGACTACAGGTGCCCGCCATAACGCCTGGTTATTTTTCTGTTGCAGTTTGGCCGGGGCCAGGTTTGAACCCGCCACCCTTGGTATATGGGGCCAGTGCCCTACTCACTGAGCCACAGGTGCTCCATACGGAGCATTTTCACAGCCCCCCAAAATCCTCTATGCTCATCTAGTTAGGTTTTTGAATGACTTTTTCTTGTTCATCCCCACAGCGAAACAGCAGGAATCCGTATCTTATCAAAATTTTCATTACTCTATTCCCTGTAGATTGCATGCCCTCCTGTTTCCTGGTTATAGCGCCTCTGCTCATTCAAGGAATTACATGTCAGGCTGGGCATGGTGGCTCACACCTATAATCCTAGCACTCTGAGAGGTTGCGGCAGGTGGATTTCCTGAGCTCAGGAGTTTGAGATCAACCTGAGCAAGACCAAGACCCTGTTTCTACTAAAAATAGAAAAATTAGTCAGGCATCGTGGCAGGTGCCTCTAGTCCCAGCTACTGGGAAGACTGAGGCAAGAGGATCTCTTGGGCCCAAGAATTTGAGATTGCTGTAAGCTATGACACCACAGCACTCTATTCAGGGAAACAGAGTAAGACTCTGTCTTAAAAAAAGAGGAGGAAAAGGAGAAATTAAAAAAAGAAATTGCATGCCTATTTTGTGCCAGGACTGAGCTTGGGGGAATGCAGTGATGCATGAAATGGGCACTGTGTTGTCCTTGCAGGGGCCGGTGTTCAAATGGAGAAGCAGGCCGTTACATAACTGTACAGAAAGAAATTAAAAATTACAACTATAATTTTGAGCTATGCTTTGAAGCAAAGAAACAAGGTACGTGCTGTCTCAAGGGCAACCTGTCCCTGACTATGAAGTTAGAGGACGAGCCTGTGAAGCAGTGACACTTGCAGTCACTACTTCATGGGACAGGGACTGGGGCTTTTGCAAAGCCCTGAGGCCCCATGGATGATGTCTAACAGGCAGAGTGCAGAAATGAAGGCTGTGGCGAGACCCAGCAGCCCAGCTAAGATTTTGATATTTTTCCTGAGAAAAGGAAGCCATCAGAAGGTTTTAAAAAGGGAATGAATACCGTACATAACAAGAAAGATGGAAGGTTTTTGTTTGTTTTTTTGAAACAGTCTTCACTCTTTTGCCCTGGGTAGAGTGCTATGGCGTCATAGCTCACAGCAATCTCAAACTCATGGGCTCAAAGTGGGGAGAGAGGAGAAGGGAGAGGGATGGGGGTCACAGAGCATGACATACCTTTTGGGGGCAAGATATAATTTTAAGAGGGACTTTAACAAATGCAATCAATGTAATCTAATTCTTTGTACCCTCAATGAATCCCAATTAAAAAATAATAATAAAAAAGAAAAAAAGGCTCGGCGCCTGTGGCTCAACAGGCTAAGGCACCAGTCACGTATACCTGAGCTGGCTGGTTTGAATCCAGCCCGGGCCCACCAAACAACAATGACGGCTGCAACCAAAAAATGGCTGGGCATTGTGGCAGGCGCCTGTAGTCCCAGCTACTTGGAAGGCAGAGGCAGGAGCCTCGCTTGAGCCCAGGAATTGGAGGTTGCTGTGAGCTGTGATGCCACGGCACTCTATCCAGGGTGACAGCTTGAGGCTATGTCTCAAAAAAAAGAAAAAAGAAAAAAAGAATTTTTTTTTTGAGACAAAGTCTCACTATGTCACCCTTGGTATGCCGTGGTGTCATAGCTCACAGCAACCTCAAACTCTTGGGCTTAAGTGATTCTCTTAGCCTCCCAAGTAGCTGGGATTACAGGCACCCACCACAATGCCCAAATATTTTTTTTTTTTTTTTTGCATTTTTTGGCCGGGGCTGGGTATGAACCAGCCACCTCTGGCATATGGGGCCGGCACCCTACTCCTTTGAGCCACAGGTGCCGCTCCCAGATATTTTTTTTAGAATTGTCATTGTTGTTTAGCTGGCACAAGCTGGGCTCAAACCCACCACTCTCAGTGTATGTGGCTGGCGCCATAACCACTGTGCTATGTCAAGCCAAAAGAAATGTTAAAAAAAAAAAAAAAATTCATGGGCTCAAGGGATCTTTTTGCCTCAGCCTCCCACGTAGCTGGGACTACAGATGCCCACCACAACACCTGGCTAGTTTTTCTATTTTTAGTAGAGGTGGAGTCTCATTCTTGCTTAGGCTGGTCTGGAACTCCTGAGCTCCAGCAATCCACCCACCTTGGCCTCTCAAGTGCTAGTTCTACAAGCATGAGTCTAACTGCCTCCTTTCCTGGCCAATGCACCATAACAATGAGAGGGTCTGATATGAGCCACTGGGCCTTTCCTGAAAGAATATTTTGAAAGATCACTCTAGCTGCTCTATGAATGGGGGTTGGGCAGAGTCGAAGCACCAGAGAACAGAGCACCGTGTGGTCAAGACAAAAGAAGACAAGTAAGTAGCCTAGGCGCTCCAGTGGCCAGATAAAGAGATCTAGGAAGTAAAACTCAATAGCATATATTCAGTTATTTGGTGGCTCCAATATTTCCTCATACCTAAGGTTGGTCTTTGATAGGCTTGAGCTTCTGTACAGCTTGTGCTACACCTCTGTGATGGTTTTCTAAAATTTGCTAATGGTAATTAACATTATTTCCTTTACTAGACAGTCAAGTCCTTGAGGGTAAGGTTGCCTTGGAATGGAACTTTTTTTCCCATATAAAGTTGCCCTGAAAGCAATGGATACATTAGGCACTCACATAATACATGTCTAATTACAAAGACTAAGATTCTCTTGTACCCACGTTTCCTTACTTCTTAGGACTTATCACAATTGTAATTAAACAGTTATCCAGCCAGGGTATGCTGACTCATTACTGTAATCCTAGCTCTTGGGAAGATTCCTTGAGTCTAGGAGTTTGAGACTACCCTGAACAGTACAGTCAGACCTGGTCTCTACGAAAAATTTTTCGAGACCAGCCAATACAGTCAGACCTGCTCTCTACGAAAAAAATTTTTAAGTAGCTATGAGTGGTGGAGAGCACCTGTAGCCCAGCTCTTCCTGAAGCTGAGACAGGAGGATTGATTGAGCCTAGGAGTTGGAGGCTGCAGTTAGCTATGAAGGAGCCATTGGACTCCAGCTTGGATGACAGAGTGAGCCCTTGTCTCAAAAATGCAATTACAAAATAAAGTTTCAAACAAACACTTATATAGTGTGTGCCAGTCTCTGTATGTATGTATGTATGTGTGTATGTTATGTATTTATTTTGAGACAGATCTCTGACACTTGGCTAGAATACTGTGGCATAATCTTAGCTCACAGAAACCTTAAACTTCCTAGCTCAAACGATCCTCCTGCTTCAGGCTCCTGAGTAGCTGGCCTGCAGGCACCCCCAGTTAGTTCTATTTTTAGTAGAGACGGGGAGGGGGTCCTCACTCTTGGTCAGGCTGGTCTCGAACTCCTGATCCTCCTGCCTTGGCCTCCCAGAGCGCTGGGTTCACAACTGTAAGCCATCTTGCCCCATCCCAATCTCTGTTCTTAGCACCTTTAATCTACTAACATGTTTAATCTTCATAACAACTGCATTAGGTATATATTATTGCTGTGCCCACTTCACTGATCAGGATACCGAGGCACGAAGAGATTGTGTTTTATCGAATATAGAGGTACATTCATTCTAAAACATTAGCTGGGTCCTGTGACAAGAGCTGTGCTAGGCGACAGGAACACAACATAAAATTGTTAAAATTTTTTGAGCACACATGAGGTTGGTGTTAGTGCTTTACACAAATTTATTTATAGACTAACAATAACCTTGCAAGTTAGGTATCTTTAAATAGCATTTGATTACTATGGAAGTAAAGGTTTGGCACAAACTTAACAAGAGTCACCCGGCCGGCGACTGCAGTGGCAGTCACAGTTCCAGCTAGCCTCCTTTTTCCCGGAAGACGCACCTGACTCCGCCCCTCCACCAGGCCTGGCCCCGCCCTCGCCTCCTTCCACGCCTGCGCACTCCCCGCGCCTGCTCCCTCCTCGTCGCCGGCATGCGTGCGCCTGCGCACTGCTTTCCCATGTGAGCTCCGGCCGTCTATCTGCCCGGCTAAGCAGTTGAAGGAAGCCCCTTGACGATAAGACTCTGTCACCAGCTCAGCAGCCTTCACCCTCCTCTTTCCTTCCGTCCCCACAGCGCACGTCGCCATGGGTAAGAGCCGGACGAAGCGCTTCAAGCGACCTCAGTTCTCCCCTACAGGCGAACGTCAGGTCGAGGCTGCTGCGGTGGCGAATGGAACTGGAGGCGAGGAGGACGACGGGCCGGCGGCGGAGATGCTTGAAAAGGTGAGGGAGAGGTCCGCTGGGCGTGGGGGAGCGGGCCCGGGGCGGACGGACGCTGGCGTGTCCCTCCACCCCCGCTGGCGCGGCGCGCCCCCCTACCCGTTTCCCCGGCGCGCGTGCGCGGCGCGCCCTCTGACACCGCGCTCTGGTCCGCAGCTCCAGCACCCGAGCGCCGAGGTCCGCGAGTGCGCCTGCGCGGGGCTGGCCCGGCTGGTGCAGCAGAGGCCGGTGCTCCCCGACCTGGCGCGCCGTGACGCCGTGCGCCGGCTCGGGCCGCTGCTGCTAGACCCCAGCCTGGCGGTCAGGGAGACCGCAGCCGGCGCGCTGAGGTGAGCCGGGGCTTGGGGGGTCTAGGGCGGTGCCCGCCGCGACAGTCAGCGCTTTCCGTTTGCCAGGCACTGTCTTGATCTCTCGTCTCCTCGTTGTGCTTGTCTGCGGTAGCTGAGAGGACCCCAGCACCCTCGGACCGTTCGCATTCCATCTGTCCACCCGGCTGCTTCACCTTTCATTTGCAGCAGCCACCTGCCAAGGTGTTCTGCCTTCACTCCTGGCGCACCCTCTCCAAGAACCCTCCGTGGAGTCCCTAGTTAGATCACCTCTTCCAGTCTGTGTGCCAGGAATTGCTCTAGGTGCAGGGGATTTAGAGCAAGACAGCCAAGGTCACTGACTTGGTGGAAGCTGTGCTGATGGAGACAGAAGCTAGTAGTAAAAAGGCTAAAACATAATTAGATGGTGAGAATTGCTAGGGCCAAGAAAAAAAGATGGTGATGATTTGGTGATGGCAAGTTTAAATTGGGTGCTGTGAAGCTGATATTTGTGAACCTGAAGGATAAAGCTAAGGAGGCGTGGGAAAATAGGGGAAGAGCATTCCCCACAAAGGAACAGCAGCTGCGAGGAAGTGAGGCGCCACACGGCTTGGTGTGGCTAATGAGCAAGAAGCTTAGTGTGGCTGAGTAGGGTAGGAATGGGGAATAAGAGGAGGAGCTGAGCCTGGAGAGATGGACGAGCTGGAGGACAGTGTAGGGCTGAAGGACTTATGCTAAGCAGGAGAGTGAAGAGGCCGCTCTGGTGGCTGTGCAGAGAATGGACTGTAGAGGGGGCAAGAGCAGAGGTTAATATTTTTAGTTCCTGTAACTGGTTTATCTAATGTTTCGTTCATTGATTTAGTAAATATATATGGTGTGCCTACTGTGTGCCAGGCACTGGGCTAGGCTGTGGGCGTGGGATAGTGAGCAAGACAGATACAATTTCTGTCCTTAATGAATCTTAAAGTCTATTTAGAGACATAAGCATTAACCAAATAATCACTTAAGTGTATAGTTACAATCAGTGGTAGTTACAAAGGATGCTAGGAAAGGTTATAAATGGGTATTCAAGGAAGGGAACCCTGGGTGAGTGGTGTTTGAAATGAGATCTTAAGGCCAGTTGCAGTGGCTCACACCTGCAATCCTAGCACTCTGGGAGGCCGAAATGGGTGGATTGCTTGAGCTCAGAAGTTCCAGACTAGCCTAAGTAAGAGTGAGACCCTGTCTCTAAAAATAGACAAAATAGACGGGTGTTGTGGTGGGCACCTGTAGTCCCAGCTGCTTGGCAAGAGGATCACTTGAGCTATAGGCCTGGGCATTGTACCGAGGGCAGCAAAGTAAGACTCTGTCTCAAAAAAAAAAAAGTGAGATCTTAGGTGTGAGTGGGAATTATCTTGGTGGAAGAAGGGGTAGACATCCTTCTGCTGAGGAGGAAGCAGTATGTAGAAAGCTCTACCCTTTTCCCCAAAACACACACAGATAGAAAGGTTGAGGGAGCATCTTCTGACTTACCTCCCATATCTTTAGAGCCCAGCACAATGCTTTATATTCAAGGCAAGTAATGTTTTTTCAAGAAAAGTAAAGTTAGTGGTCACGCTTACAATCTAGCACTTGGGAGGCTGAGATGGGTAGATTGCCTAAGCTCATAGGTTCGAGACCAGCCTGAGCCAGAGTGAGACCTGATCTCCAAAAATAGCCACATGCTGTGGCTGGCACCTGTAGTCCCAGATACTTGGGAAGCTGAGACAAGAGAATCGCTTAAGCCCAGGAGTTAGAGGTTGCTATGAGCTATTATGCCACAGCACTCTACAACAGTAAGAAAGTGAGACTCTGGAAAAAAAAGAAAAGAAAAGTAAATTTAGTTAGGGCTGCTTTTGGGGATTATTCTCACTAGTCTCACCTTGTTGCCTTTGCCGTCTTGATTCCAAGAAAAGGTCCCTTCATATTGTACACAATGTGATTTATTCATATTAAAAAGGGAATGCATTCTCCCTTTCTTGTATCCATGCACCTGTACTGTCTCAGACCTCAGAACTAACTTATTACCTGATAAAGTCATTTTAACATCTTGTAAAACAAGGAATAGAACAGGTGGAAATCTTGTGGTGGTCTTCTCCAGCATATGACAGAAATAATAAGCGTTTTTCTCTGGGAAGCCTTAAGTATGGTTAAATAGAAATAAATTTGAGAATTTAATAGTGCTTTGTGACATTAAAGTAAAATGTGTTTTAATCTTCTTGTTTAGAAATCTCAGTGCTTGTGGGGGCTTTGAAGTTTGTGATGACATGGTGACTAAGGATATCATGACCCCACTGGTTGCACTGCTGAAAGAGGTATGCAGTTTTCATAGTATCCTAATAGCAGCTTCCAAATGTAGCTTTTAGAATGTTTTTTTTTAGTACTTTGGTGTTAGTTACTTTGTCTTCTCTTGAAACATTGCCTGAGAATTTCTTTTTCTGGAAACACTGATCTCTCATTTTCTATCCAATAATCTCTATTTTGTATCCACAACCTATATTTATATGATGATTAATTGGAAAAGAACTTTCCTAAGAACTATACAGACTCCTTTAGGTTTTAAACTTCTTATAATGAAAATAATTAATACATACTGATTGCTTATTTACCTGTCAGGTACTGTCTTTATGTTTTGTATATCATTTAATTTGATACAGTATTCCATGAGGCTACTTCAAAAATGATGAAGCTGGGGCACAGACATAAGAAATTTGTTGGCTTGGCGCCTGTGGCTCAACGGGCTAAGTCCCCAGCTACGTACACCTAAGCTGGTAGGTTCGAATCCAGCCCCGGCCCGCCAAACAACAATGCTGGCTGCAACCAAAAAAAAATGGCCGGGCATTGTGGCTGGCGCCTGTAGTCCCAGCTACTCAGGAGGCTGAGGCAGGAGAATCACTTGAGCCCAGGAATTGGAGGTTGCTGTGAGCTGTGATGCCACGGCACTGTCTCCAGGGTGACAGCTTGAGGCTCTGTCTCAAAAAAAAAAAAAGAAAAGAAAAGAAATTTGTCGGGAGCGGTGCCTGTGACTCAGCGAGTAGGGCGCTGGCCCCATATACCGAAGGTGGCGGGTTCAAACCCAGCCTCGGCTGAACTGCAAAACAGAAAAATAGCCAGGCATTGTGGCGGGCGCCTATAGTCCCAGCTACTCGGGAGGCTGAGGCAAGAGAATCGCCTAAGCCCGGGAGTTGGAGGTTGCTGTGAGCTGTGTGACGCCATGGCAATCTACCGAGGGCGATAAAGTGAGACTCTGTCTCTACAAAAAAAAAAGAAATTTGTCATGAAGACTGAATTAAGTTCTCATATTTAATATCATGCCAGTCTTATTGCATGATTTACTGCAGAGTTTATGGAACTCTTAGATATGTTTGTGGTCCACTCTTCTGTATTGATGGGTACTTATCCCACTTGGAGCTATGTAAAGGATATCCAGTTTTGATGGAAGGAATCAGTCCTATTCCTTTGAGAGCAGTGATTTCTCAACTGGGTGTGATTTTGCCCCACACGGGGAT
>CAUYRH010176380.1:0-13481 GCA_963574655.1 Perodicticus potto | reverse complement strand
CGGGAAGGAGACAGCAAGGCACCAGTGTCTTCAACACAGGTGTCCGGCCCTTCCGCACGCTGGTTTCTCCATCTGCCACAACATCAGCGCTGCCAGGGCCAAGGCAGCAGTTGTAGGGCTGCCTTGTCCTGCATCAATATGCTATATCCAGCTCACCACCTGCTCACTGTGCTCCTTGAGTTAAGACTCTGGGTAAGTTCCCCGTGCCATGTATGCTTGGGTTCTCTCTTTTAACCCAGTAATTCTAGGAGGACTCAGTTGAATGATTCTTCTGGTCTGCATCTTGTTCTGCCCCCTCTTTCACACTTTTAAAGTATAATTTCACTGGATACAGAATTCTTATTTGGTGAGAAGGATTTTTTGTGTGTGTTTCCTTGTTTTGCTTTTGCATTCAACACTTTAAATATGTCTTATTACTTGCATAATTTCTGAAGGGAAATCCTCTATAGATAAGATTTATTCTGCCCCCCACTGCCAGCCTTCAAAGTTTCTCATTGTCTTTGATTTTCTGCAGTTTCAATATTATATGCTTATGTATATGTATTTTAATATTTATTTTGCTTTGTGCTCTGGGAGATTTCTGGATCTGCTGTTTGCATTCCATCATTAATTTTAGAAAACTATCACTTATTATCATTGTAAATATTTCTTCTGTTCTTTTCCCCCTTTTTGGCATTAGCTTTTTCCAAATATGAGAGCTTTGTAATTGTTCTTTAATTCATGGATATTTTTCCTGCAATTTTCACTCTTCTTTCTCATTGTTGTAGTGCTTTTAATTTCTGAAATTTCTCTGTTATTCCTTCCTAGAATTCATTTTTCTTCTTACATAATCCATTTCTTTTTGCATTTTTTCTACATTTTTTTACATTACAACCTTTAGCATGTTTTGTCTTTAGTTGTTTTAAATTCTTTGTCTGATAATCCTAACATCTCAACTATATCTGAGTCTGGTTCTTATGCTTACCTTCAAAGTGTTGTTTGCCTTTTAGTATGCTTTAGATTATATGTTGGAAACCACACATAATACTCTAGGCAAAAGAGGTAACTAGGGCTTTAGTGTGGGGTTTATATTTGTCTGGTAGAGGTTAGACTGTATGTACTGCTTGCTATATCTGTAGGCATCAGGCTACAATTTCCTGTGCTGTCTTTTTGTGAACCCTGTTGTCTTTGAAGTTTCCTAAAGACTTTTTTAAACAAAATGGTCTAAGATGTGCAGTTTTTGCATTTGTTTCCCTCATTACTCTTACGGTGAACAAGTGTCACCAAACTGTGACATTTTCACATTTGCAAGTATTTCTCCTTTACCCTCCCCCATTCCGAACTGAGAAATAAAAACTAGAGGAACCTGGAATTGGGCATTTTCTTACCTCCATGTGGTGGGCTACAGATGGACACAGTTGGTTATTTTCCTTATTCAAGCTTAATAAGGATATAGCAAAAACCTGGTCAGTAGGCTCCATTAAAACCCTCAGGAAATTTGGCTCTGGTAAAATAATTTCTGTTGAGGGCAAGCTCTACTAAGAAGGACAAAATGCTCTGGACATATTTCAAAATGCCCACTTTGGAAAGCAGTGAGCATAATGGAATGTTTCTTTGGTTTTCATTATGAGAACCTGGTAGGGCTCCTGGAAGTAAACCTTGCTTGTAAAACTGTGAGGGCCCCATGGAGTTTTTAACTCTCAAACTTGCCCTGAGTGAGCATCTGAGATTTCCCTACCATGCTACTAGCTCCTGGAGTATTTACCACTCCTGGATACATGCTCCAGGAAATTGTGATGCTGTGCATTTACTTGTCTGATTTTCTATTTTGGGTGCACAGTTTTGTTCTGTGACATCAAGTCTCTGAGGGATCTAAGAAGAGTCACTGAATTCTATTTTGTTTTGCCTTGTTCTTAGGTGGACAGGAATGATGACCTCCAAGTTCCTTACATGCTGGACACAAAATCAGAAACTCCTTAGACATTCTGGATCATTTCTTTTTTTTGAGACAGAGTCTCACTCTTTCACCCTGGGTACAGTGTGGTGGCATCATAGTTCACAGCAATCTCCAACTCTTGGGTTTGAGTGATCCTCTTGCCTCAGCCACAACACCCATATATTTTTTGTTGCAGTAGCCACTGCTGTTTTAGCTGGTCTGGGGCAGGTTCAAACCCACCACCCTCAGTATATGGGGCTGGCACCCTACCCACTGAACCACAGGCGCTGCCCACTGGATCATTTCTTATCCCTAGATATCATCTAGTGTGGCAGACAGATATGCTAAGCTCATGTCAACAGAAGCTTAACTCATCAGGAAAATTAGGTCCTAATAAGTGCTTTGCACCAAACAACATATAGGCCTCTTTCAAATCCAGTATTCTACTTCGTCACAACAACCATGTATTTAGATAAGGCTAATATTATTCTATAGTTTATTTTGAGAAACTGAGTTAAGTAATATGTTCACTCTAAAGCTAATGCACAAATAAAAACCAGAAAATGCATGTAAGTTTTTCAAACTATGCCTGAATTCTTTATTTTAATGTCTTGTATTAACTATAAGATTTTTTTCTTTTAATTTTATATTTTAATTTTTTTTTTAAAAATGTTGAATATAAGATATTGCACTATTGCTGGGGCTGAGATGCAGTGCATCAAGATAGCTCAGTGCAACCTCAAACTCCAGGGCTAAAGCAATCCTCTTGCCTCAGCCTACCTAGTAACTGAGACCACAGGTAAGCACAACCATGCCTGGTTAATTTTTCTATTTTTGTGAGATGAAGTTACTATGTTGTGCAGGCTGGTCTCAAACTCCTGGGCTTAAGCAATCCTCCTTCCTCAGCCTCCCAAAGTGCTAGGATTATAGATGTGAGCCAACAACATGTATGGCCTACATTTTAATTTTATGATGCTTTGACATCTGAAGGACTTCCTTGCTTGGCATTAGCTAATTCATGGAGATAGTAATCATCATAATCACATAGCTTAGAAATGTAGGGGGTTTTTTGGTTAGAAAGTTATAAATTGTTATTGCTTCAAAAACTTTTTGTTCCTTATTTATGGATGCTTATTTGGAACTCAACTGATATCATTCTTATCAACATATTTGGATAACTAGAACAAAGACTGCTAGGTATTTATTTATTTGTTTATTTATCTCTTTTAGATAGAGTCTCACTCTGTTACCCAGGCTACAGTAACATGGAGTCAGCCTAGCTCACTGTAACCTCAAACTCCTAGGTTCCAGTGATCCTCCTGCCTCAGCCTCCCAAGCAGTTGGGACCACAGACACCTGCCACAACTCTCGGCTAGTTTTTCTATTTTTAGTAGCAAGAAGGTCTTGCTCTTGCTCTTGCTGGTCTCGAATTCCTGAGCTCAATCAATCTTCTGGTCTCAGCCTCCCTGGGTGCTGGGATTACAGACCACAGCTCAACTCCTCTAGGAAGTTAGAAACAATAAAACCATATATCTTCATTAAAGATGAGAATTGTAAACTCTCTGTCCAGTGTTAAGTGTTTTATGGAGAAAACACGCACACAGGGTCACATATGTGTCATGCATACCCCTGGAATTGTAGAGCTCCTCATATAACAATTCGAATCTTAAACAAAGTGAGTTAGATATTTGGTGACTTAAATACAATGTAATAAACATTTATTAAAATAATGTAAATGTATTAATAAAATGCTGGATTGAGGTTAGAGGAAGCTGAGTTGTACATGAAATTGGACTTGCCTCTCCTGATTGATATGAACTTGTCACACAAATAAAAGTATCCAGGCCTGGATAAAACTTAAAGGGGTACAAAGAGAGAAATGATAAGCATGTCACATGCCATTTTATTTTATGACCACAGTTTCTTCCTTTTTATTAGAAGCCAGTTGTAAGGGTTTCAAATCTATGAGCTAGGACACCACTCGTCATGGTAATGTGAAGGATCAGAGAGCAGGGAGAGAACAGTGGCTTTCTGAATCATGTGCGTAACTGCAGTGTCATTTGTCATTTTGGGACCCCAGTTCAAGAGACACGATCCTTAAGGACTTGGGATGAGTTTTACAGGATGCTGAGGTTGCAATGCCATTACCAAATAGTTTCTCTTGGACTGACCCCTGGTCCACTCTGTCTTCCCTGGTTCTTTCCATTCAACACAGATACATGTTCCACAATATTTTGGGTAAAATAAAAGTACAAAAATCTCTTTTGTCATATATTTTCTGCTTTTTTACCGTTAAAATCTGCGCACAGTAGATAATATCATGCTCATTTTAACAGTCAGGTTTTAGAGGAAGGAGAAATGATTTAAAAGATATATTCTGAGACTTTATGATATCTTAAGTTTCAATGATTACTAAATTCATTCATAGTTTTATTTATATGTGTTTATCAGGCATTTTCTAACTACTCCTTTGAATCCATGATAATAAAAACAGGTGCCATTTTTCTGCAATTCTGTGGGGGTTATATCTGTACACCTACACGAATGCTTCCTATCTTACTGTCCCTAAATAACAAATCATTAGTAATCTCACTTCTGGGCCAGACAACACAACCTGCTGTGTGTATCCTCACCTAAATGGACTGAGTGAGGATTCATACTTGTTTTCAGAGTTGGTAAAACTTGCAATTATATTAAACCATTATTTTACTGTCATCAATATCCGAATAATAGCAACATTTGCGTAGAGTTTACTAGGTGCCAGGCCCTGACACAAGGGTTTTATGTATATTAATTCATTAGCAAATGAATCCTCAAAGCAATCCTGCGAGGTGGATGTGGTTGTTACCTCCATTCTACAATTTGGAAAGCTTCGTCACAGAAGCTCAAGTAACTTGCCAAAGGCCACATAGCAAGTAAGTGGCAGGGCTGAGGGTCAGGGCGCAGGTGCCTGACAGAACACACTCACCACCAACCAAATAGAAAGAGACGATATCGAAGTAACAGCTGAATTGTTCCAGTGAAAACATGACCCGGATATTATGCAGAAAAGCATCCCTAGAAGCTGACATTTTTAAACAATGATTCTTGGAGAAAAAATATTTTCTAGTTAAGTGTTTCATGTGTGTTTTGTTTTCAAAGTACAAGATTTGATTTTAAGAGGATGTGCAAGGTCTAAGCTGACAGAGTCTCTTGGGCTTAATGGGAGGAATATAAAAAGAGGAATATTCCAGTAACAAGGCTTGAAACAAGAAATGGAAACAGGAGGGGACCATTGACTTTGAGAAGACATAGGAAGCTGGGAGGAAAGATACCATATTGACTGTTGATGTGAGAAAGACAAGCCTCAGCCCATCCATCTGCAGATTAACAGTGATTCTTCCATATCAGACGTTATCAAAGTCTCAAGTCTTGAATTCAATTAAATATAGAAGTGGTTTACAGGACAGCTTTCAAAACCGGTAATAACTTCATTATTAATTGCTTATAACTAGTACATCCACTTGTAAACCTGAACCAAAGTGGCACATCTTTCAGGCTATACCCTGTGACTTGCATTTCATACACATGTTTTCTGATCCAACAGAGAAGCAAGGAGTAATTGAGATAATTCTAGACATGAACCATAAATAAGAGTGGAAAATGCAAATGAGGACAAATGCCATTTAGGTTTTTCTAGGAGCGAAGTTTACTGGAGTCCTTAGCTTTTTAAAAACGTTTTATTTTGGCAGCTAGAATGGAAGTTTTCTCCTAGAACAGAAGCAAACATTGCAGGACAGGTCTCTCCTGCAGAACCTGCTGAGGAAGCTTCCGATAAATGCAGACAACAACCCAAAACAGGCCAACGTCAACCTCCCAGGACACTTACACCAGACATCTGCTCTAATCCCAGAGTCTATTAACTTTTTGTAAAGTTCTAAAGAGCTAAAGAGTAAATATTTTAAGGTCTGAAGGTTATGTGGTCTCTGCTGCAACTACTCACATTTGTGTTGTACCAGAAAGCTTTCAAATATAATAGGTAAATACATTGCCACAACTGTATTAAAGATAATTTAAAATTTTATGTACAAAAAAAAAAGTGGCAGGCTGTTTTCTCCACTGGCCATAGCTTATTGACTTCTTTATTTAATTATAAATTTAAAAGAAAATTTAAAAATTAAAAATTATTTAAGAAAATAAATAATGTAAAGGGAATGGACCAAGATGAAACAATAAAGACAAAACAATTTATAGAAAGAAGTAAAGTTACTGAAAATTTAAACCCTAGCCTTAAAAATGGGGGGGTCTACTGTTGGAGCCCATATAGCCTATGGCTGGGAGGAGTGAGAGTTATAAGAAATACCTGTATAGCTCAATAATAGAACACCTTGTTGGAAAGGGCATGGAGAGGGATTTGGCTCTCCTAACAAGCATGAGAGCTCTCGAGATGAGAGCAGTGGTGAACTGGCAGTCTCTACACCTGTGGTGTTGAGAAGCACGAGATCAGCCTTATATTAGGCTGGAGGAGAAGGCAGTTGGGAGCATGCGCATTCTATCACGGATCCGCTTACTCTGACTCTGTCTCCTCTCCTGCCTGCAGAACGCCAGCACGGCGTCTCTCTGCTGATTACCAAGCTCTGCTAAAGACTAACATCTATCTTTCTAAGAAGACTGCTTTACTCTCTATAAGACTCTCTCTCTCCAGCTGAAGTGGACAGCCCTCAGGCACCTAAGAGAAACTGAACCTGGGCAAGGGAACTTAGTGGTCTGCGTCCGGAACCTAGTTAAGCTGGGCCTGAGACCTGACCAGTCCTGGGCCCTGGCAAAAAGTGTCAGAAGTGACATGTGACACCCCCTCTGCACAAAGCTCTGTATGGGCGTACTATTCAGCCATTTGCATTAAAGCTGTGTTATTTTGTTGTTATTCAGCCATTTGCATTAAAATCTGTAACTCATCTGATTTTTTTTAACAAGTGAACAGAAGTGACATGTGACAGTCTACTTAAAAAAAAGATATCATACATTAAATATGCTATATCAACTTAAAAAAATAATATAATGATGACTAGAATGGAGATGACGTAAATTCAATATAAACAGCAAGAAAAAAATGTATGAAATAATTTAAATTGAATATAAAAGTTGTGAGAAATAGAAAGTGAGAAGGGTCTCAAAGAAAGGGACTTCAAGGGGGATGGGAAGCAAACCTGGCCTGCTGAACCAGGACATCTGTAGGGCCTGTAAAAATATGATTAGAAGGTAACTTGGGCAACCAATGACCAATAGAAAAGGGCAATGCTTCCTATAGGCACAGACAGGCCAATGAACAACTTGCAGCCCATTTCAAACCGAGAGTATTTATACCCCTGCAGGCTTTCCTCCCCTTCTCTCTCGGACTTTCTCTCCTTCCTGAGAGGGACCCACTTGCACCTCTCTTTGGTGGCGCTCCAACTTCCTCTTTCTTCTTCCTAAATAAAATCTCTCTTTGTTACACTGAAACTTGTGAGGGTCACTTTTGCTGCCTACTCAGGCTGCCTGTGCAGCTCCAGTTTAATTTTCTGTTTCCATTCAGTTTTTACTTTCAATTACCACCATGCCTCAGTTGGACTTTCTAACTTAGCCAATAGTCAAGCCAGGTCAACTAGGTTTCAGTAGCCGGCACCCCTCACCCCCCAATACAAACAGCAGCACACTTTTAATTCCAGAAACTCTGCATAGGCTATTAATCAAAGGAAATACTAAATTAAATAAAGAAAACTTCCCAGTACCGATAAAAAGCAAACCTTTATATTAATATAATTCACAAAATGCTCAACCAGCATTTACACACTGTGATGAACACAGAGGTGAAAATAGAGAAGGGAAAGGCCTTACAGCTACTGGCATGGGGCAGGGGGGCAATGAGGGACAGAAGAGAGCAACGTATTAAAACTGTACAAAATACAAAACAAAAGATTTATCCCAGCAATGTTTACTGAAAAATACTGGAGTAGTACCTTCAATATTCCAGGGAAAATGATTTTTAAGTTAACTTTCTATGCTAGGCCAAAATGGCTGCCAAGTCTGATGGCAAGATGAACACATGTTCTTAGTTATTCAGACTCAAAACTTGTCACTGCAACTGCCTCCCGGGGATGACTTCCTGTATGTATGTGAAAGAGGTATATGTGTGTGTGTGAATTCTGACATGAGTTCCCAAACTCATACTTGGAAAACGGCTCCATACTTCACTGCTGAAGATCACGGTGGTCACCAGGGAAGTCCTCCACCCGGGGAGCTCTGCACTGACACCAGTGCCTAGTCCAGCTTTCTTTTTTTTTTTTTTTCCCTCTTCACCCAATACCCTAGTTTACCTTTGAATGCAATTTTGGAGCTCTTCTGGAATGGCATCAGAGCTGTTGTCATATTACTCAAGATGTCTTCCTTTCGATCATCATTTCCTTTTTCTTTAGGTAAAGAAAAACGTCATTGAGGGGTAGATCAGATGAAGAAGGAGGGTGTTCTAACAGCTATTTGTTTACTGGATAAAAACTTCCTCACAGTGCTGTGTGAGCTGGCACATTGTCTTGATGCAAGAGCCATGAGTTATTGGCCAGGATTTTTATTATGATCTTCCAAACTGTTTTTCTATTGATGTTTACTAGGTCTGCTATCCAGGGGCCAAAAAAAAAAAAAAATATATATATATATATATATATATTTCATATTTATATGCATGTAAATATATGTATGTATTATATATATGTATTTTCCTCTCTATTATATAAATATATATGTATTTTCCTCTCTATTTAGTATATATGTATATATGTATTTTCCTCTCTATTTAGTATATATATACATATATATGTATATTTAGTATACATATATACACTATAGACTATATGTATATTTACTATACATATATATACTAAATAGAGAGGAAAATACAATATTAGAATTGTAAAACTCAACATATTGATAACATTTGTTATCTTGTATATTGTGTCTTCTGTTATAATTGTTGAAGTCAAATGTGACTTGAGTATTACAATTTGAATACAATTTTTTCCCTTTCTTAAAATTTGCATACATTTTTGGGACCCTTTTATATATATGTATATATATGGCATAAAGGAAGATGGAACATCTGAGAATGATAGAAAAGAAGGAGAGAAGGCCGGTCAAAGGATTAAGGATAGGCTTTATCTTAAAGGAACAGAATGGACGCTGACCAGGAGTCAGCTCCCCTCATGCGGTTTCAAGGGACATTTATTAGGGTAGTTGGAATGTGGAGGGGGTCATGAGAGGGGAGGGAAGTCATCTTTCCTGCAGAGTGAATGATGCTGGCTAAAATAATAAATGTGAAAAGAAATTTTAAAAGAATAAACTTGGATTAACCTTTGAGATGTTGCCATTTGGGTCCTGGAACTCTAACCATCTTGTATTATTTCCATATAAATCTAATCAGACGTCTTCTTCCTGTAGCTATTGATGTGTTTTCCACTGTTAATGGATTTAGACATTTTAGAGCACACCAGTAGACTGGCCATGGGACCCTCTATAAAAGTTAAAGTATTAACTATATCAAGAAAAATAATAAAATACTGCCAATTTAGAGCTGAGATGATAAGGAGGTGGTGAGAGATATTCTGGGGACCCAAATACATCTACAAGCTAAACACACTTAACTTTGATAAAACAACAAAAATACATTTATATATATATGAAGATAGATATATATATGAAATTTGTATTTTTACCTGTTTTTATAGTTTTTATTTTTCATGCTTCCTTTCATGAGTAGGCATTCCTGTGAGAGAAGAGAATTTAAAAATTTCTGAAAATGCAAAGTTAAAAGAAAACATTTTCTGATGAAGACTTGCTCTCTCCTTCAAGGGAAGCATCTTCTCCCCTTCTCCTCCATGGTGAACTGGACAAGCCATCACCGTCAGGCACTAATCCCATTCAGGAAGGCTTCCTGCTCATGACTTAGTCACCTCCCAAATACCCCACTTCTCAACACCGTTGCCCTGGAGATTAGGTTGACCGTGTGACTCGGAGGGGGACACAAACATTCAGACCACAGCAGTCACCTTCATTTTCCCCAAATCTTGCAGTGTGATGAATTTGCCTTTTCAGAGACACGTAACAGATAACTAAAGCTGCGTTTACTCATCTGACTGCCACGTATGACAATCCACAAATATGTCATTTCATTTAAACACAGATTATATGACATTATTCAAAGCCTTAGACCTAGAACTCAAGTCTCAGAATGGCACAGATAGTCTGGGAAGCTAAATACAGTCCTGAAATTGTTGTCTTGACTTTTTCTGCACTCAGAGAACCATTTGCATCTTTTGTATTGTGGAACACATGAAGATTATTCAAACGTACAACATACTGGTTTTTAAAAATTAATTACTCACAAAATATTTAAATTTTTTAAGCCACTAATGTCTCTACTTTTTCTTTAACCATCTGTAATTTAATTCCACCAAAGGTCTTGACCTCTCAAATTTTAGAAGACTTTCTAATTGCCAAATGAAAATGATCTTACCTCACCCCTACTGATGTTATTGCAATCACTTGAGCTATTTCATACTCTTATCTAATCTCTCCTGATTATAAACTTTCTATTTGCTGAGATGTTTTGTTCTCTCGACCCTTCAGGAGTCTTCTTTTCTGGCTTTTCTCCTCTAGTTAGCTTTTAGGCTTCTCAATGTTTGGCTTTTTCTGTCCTGCTTTCCTAGAACAGCAGTATTTTCTGCTGTGAGCAGAGTGGGTTCTGTCTGGTTAGGCCTCCTTCTCTCTCCGTCCCTGTATTCATCTAGAGATCCAAAGACGAAACTCAAAGCCTTCTGAGGTCACTTTGCGAATGCCACTTCAAGTCCCCAGGGTCTCTAAGATAACAGGTTTAGTGGTTGCCACACCCCGCTTGGGCTGGTCCTGGATTCGCTGTCACAGCGTGGGGACTCTGTCTTTCTTGCACTGGAAGCCCTGGGCCTCCCCCATGGGGGCTCCCCTTGGACTTTTCTTCTTCCCTGTTACCACCCTGCCCCGATTTCCCACTTCCAGCCAGTGAGCCCCACTTAGCTGGCTACACGTGGAAGAGTGAAAAGAACACTCCTGAGTCATCCTGGAGGAAAAGAGTGTGGACTGGATACAATTTCCTCTTTCTTCTCTTTTTCCTTTTAATTCAAATAGAAAGGTGAAGGTAAGAACAGATAATTAAGAGGTTTAGGGATAGGCTCCCAGCCGGGGTCTACAAAAGGAGAAGAGACCAGTCCATGGATGCAGGATAGGCTTTATTTTAAAGGAGCAGAATGGAGTCTGACCAGGAGTCAGGCCCCTCACACAATTTCAAGGACTTTTATTAGTGTAGCTGGAATGTGGGAGGGGGTGATGAGAGGTGAAGGGAGTCGTCTTTCCTGCAGACTGAATGATGCTGGTCTGAGAATCACTGCCTCCAGAGTCTCCTGATTATAAACTTTCTATTTTGCTGAGATGTTTTTTCTCTTGACCCTTCAGGAATCTTCTTTTCTGGCTTTTCTTCTCTAATTTGCTTTTAGGCTAACACCTGCAAAGGTGTTAATCTTGCACCAGAACCTTATCTCTAGCGCAGCCAGGACCAGGGTAGGAGATTCTGATCTTTCCCACATTCCAGGAGTGTGGGGAGGTGGCTGCTGTGACCCCGCCCTTTGGCCTCTGACCTGCGTTCTGTCACTAGCTCTCCTCCCAGGATGGCTGAGCTCTTGTCAGCCTAGTGAGGATTTACAGGGTTGAAGGAGGTGGGTCACTGTGGTCTCATAGTTTGGTTTCTGGCTGGCTTTCTGTCACTAGCTGTCTCCAAAATAGCTGTACTTTTGTCAGGGTCATGAGGATTTCTTCCCCACAATAATAATACAGGTTTTTAAGAAGAGGACAAGCAGTGCAAGGGGAACACAGGGTGGGGGCGGAAAAGTGTGGATTAACTGCAGACAAGTTGAGGGGTCATCGACTTCCCCTACAACCTCTGTGAATTCCTCTGAAAAAATTTTATTAGTCAATTTGTGGATGGAATTTCTTTCTGCCGTAGGTCCTTGGTCTCTGAGATTGAAGAATGAATCCAGGGACACCGAGAAGTGATAAGATAGGATTTATTAGACAGAAAGGAAGAGATGGAAGGAAAAGTCCTAGAGCCTCCGGCAGAGGGGGAGACCCAAGTGGGAAGTCCCCAGCGGGTCTTTTGTCTTGGGTTTAAACTGTTTGTAAGCAGAGAGGTCTGGACAGCTGGAAGACAGCTTTTCCAGGTTGATTAGTGAATGACTGAGTGTGTTGACAAATGAATGCCATCCTTCCAGCTCTGGCCTAGCGTCCAGAAGAGGCCCACTCAAGGAATACTGTCAAAACTGCTTTTCTCCTGTCTTGCTTGTATTCAGAGTGCAGTTTAGAGACAAAGAAGTCTGTTTGATTAGGCCTAGAAAACAAGGGTCCTTGTCCAGTCCTGGATGGGGGAACCCTGTATCAAACTGAGCAGATAAAGGCTTCCAGGGAGCCCAGGTCACAGGACTACGCTGCCTCAGAAAAGCCCTCTAGTTTATCTGGGTTACTCACATCCAGTTCAGCAACGTCTCAGTGTTCTGTGTCACTCCCATTTTAAGTGACAGATTCCCTAGTTCAGATTCTCATCATTAGTTTTTGCCATCTGCGTTATTGTTAAGTGCTGTAGTACAAAGGTGTGTGTCCCCCCCAAATTCGTATTCTGAAATCCCCCAGGTGGTAGCTTCAGGAGGCAGCGCCTCTGTGGGAGGACTGATCAGGAGGGGAAAGCCTTCAGCTTTTGGGCACTGACCCCTCATCAAAGAGCCCCCAGCACCCCAGTTCACCCTTCTACCCTGAGAGGATGCAACAGCAGGTGCCACCTAGGAACCAGAATCTGCTGGCTCCTTGATCTTGAACTTCCCAGCGTCCACAACTGTGAGAAATAAATTCCTATTGGTTTAGAAGCCACCCAGTCTAAAGGATTTTGTTACATCTGCCTGAATACACTAACATAAGGTCTCCTCAATATTTTCCTATTTTTTTGCTGAAGTCATTTTAATACAAACAAACCAGATCGTGGCACTCAAGTCATGAAAATAAACAATGATGTAATAATTAAGTACAAATATTTTATGTCTCTTAAATTTCCCCACATACTAAATTTGTAGCTACTCTCTTCTCCTGTAACACTTGCAACCACCTGCAAATCCAACTCCATTTTCTGAATAATGTCTATTTCTTTATTGGGCAGGCACAGGTGTCTCATTAGTCCCTTTCTGAAAGGACGTTGCCGATATCCTCACTAATCCAAGGGGGACTTGGCCAATTCCTGGGACTCTTGAAGCCCCCTAGAGAATAATTATGGTGCTTTTGTTGTAGGAAGACGAGGCCCAAAGGAGAGAATGAGCACCCAAACACCACATTTATGAGAGGAAGGGCTTTATCCACCAGCCGGGAGCTTACAGCCTAGAAGAATTCCAAATGGCCACTCTCTCCGACTGCCTTGGTCTTTCCCTTTTTATCGACAGTCAAAAAGTTCCACCCCACAGGTACCTTTCTTATTGGCCAGTTTGAATCAAGT
>CAUYRH010176377.1:0-13442 GCA_963574655.1 Perodicticus potto | reverse complement strand
GACTACAGGCGCCCGCCACAACGCCTGGCCCTTTTTTTTTTTTTTTTGGTCGCAGCTGTCATTGTTGTTTGGCGGGTCCGGGCTGGATTTGAACCCGCCAGCTCAGGTGTACTTGGCTGGCGCCTTAGCCCGTTGAGCCACAGGCGCTGAGCCTATAGTGTCGCTTTTTATTGATGAAGCCAACAGGAAATCACTCAACCTTCTGAGCATCAGACTCCTTCTCTTTCAGATGGAGACAATAATCCCTGTGCAGAATATTTCCAGGGCTGCTGAGATGCTCACATAGGAGAATGTATATGTTGAAGTGCTTCTCAGACTTCACGGCTGCAGACATAGTTGACTCAGTATTATTATTTAAAATGGTTAGGCACTCTTCCTTATATTACCTCCTACCTGGTTTTCACTTTTTTCTTAATGGAATTTGTGCTACCCTTTTTAGTTACTTTTTATATTTACAAGGCACTCAGAGGAATGGCTGAATATTGGTCACTAGACCCAGAAAGGGGGACCTACCAGCTCTTCTCCATTGCATTGTGCTTTAGGAGGAAGAAATGAAATTGCAGATTCAAGAAGGGAAGAGGTGTCCTCTCAGAGGTCTCTCATACATAGTGAAGCTTCCCTGCCTGCTCCAAATCAGCAGCAAGCCTTAAAGAAGTAGGCCACATGGATCCTGGGTGGAGGGGAACATGTTCATTGATTTTCATTTTCTTCTTTTTCTTTCCACTTGCCCCCAACCTCAGCAGGCCACTCTGGTGCCATCTGCCATGTCTGCTGATGTTACTGTGGGAGGGAGGGTTGCACACAGAGATCAGCCAGCTTTCCCTTCTGTGGCACCAGCAGTCCCATTTTCTCATTGGGAAAACCTAGGTGAAAGGCAATGGGTCAGTATTTAACATGATGCATAAAGCCCGCAGAGCTACCCTTCCCTGGTCTTGGCTCTTGGAAGACATGGTCCACTAGATTAGAAACTCCAAGAGTCAGGAAACACATAACGTGTTTACATAACTGTGATATAATATAAACATATGTGCATGCAAGGATGAATGAAGACATAAGTGAAGAGGAGAATTGTTTTCCACTGAAAGGACACCTCCTGCCAGTCTGAAGAACACACAGCCTTTCTTAAACTTGGTGAAGAGGACGAGGCCCAGAATACAGTGAGAAAGGCTCCTCTAATCTTTAAACTCCGTCTAAAGGGGTGAAGTGTTCTGAAACGGATAGAAACACGGGCCTAGACTATGGCCAGTGTGTGCTTAGTTCTCTAGCTGCTATCACCAGCTTTCTTGTGCCCTTGATGGTGACTGCGTGTCCTCCTTCACCCAAGGGTGCAGCCAAAGTGACGGACGCTGCAGTGGTCGGGGCACAGGCTGGGTTTCCTGGCGTCAGATGCATTTATATGCTAGAGTGGCCCAAGGTGTCTTCACTGAGAGTCACGTGGCATGGACACCTCTTTCTCCCCTGGGGAGGAAGGCACAGTACATCTAGATGAGGCGTTTACTCTAAATACTGCTGACCCCAGGACAGTGACTTCTCTCACGGTTTAGTCCCAAGGTATTCCTAAAAGGCACTCTTACCTGCTGGGGTCTCCACAATAGCCTCACAGAAAGAGAAAATATAAATAAGAAAGCAAAACTTAAGGCTCTTTTCATAATCACAGTATGAAAGGACTTTTCATAATCACTGCTGAAAGGACACTGAGAGGGGCTGTGGGAGGAGGGGTGGGCTGCCGCAGGCAGATCTTTTCCTCTGGACGCTCAATCACCAGGGTCTCCTGGACACTGCGCATTGGCTGCCTTCCTTCCTGAATGCCCACCAGAACCTTTCCCCCAGAAAAAGGCCACTCCTTCCTAAACAGTATTTGCTTATAGGGTGCATGGGCTCAGGCCATATTCTGGGGCTGGTGGAAGAAGTTAGGGCAGGGGGCACCATGGTCACAGTGAGGGAGTGAAGTGCTGAAGCTTCCAGCTCTGACGGGCCCAGGTTCCTAACTACTAGAGCCATGACAAAATGGTTCCGTGGCTGCCGTGGCTGCCGCTGCTACGAAGACGTGTAAAGGGGGGTTTGGAAGGAGAACCAGGATAATTTGCTAGTTCACAGCCTTTCTTAGAGTTCACCCAGAATTTTTAGTTCCCCACCCCCCAGTTCTGTTTTTCCAGTATATCAGAGAAGGTGAGATCAGCAGGCTTGGAACATCACACGGCAGGAACACAGGGGTTCCTGTGTTCCTTGGCTCTTGGAAGACACTGAGGCACAAACCCCCTTGCTCCTTCTGGGTGCAGGGAGAAAGGGCTTTCTCCAGGGCTGGGGGGGATTTGGGTGTCACCTCAGGGAGCACGTGGATCCACATTCCCATTGCTCCCCTCCCTGTGACCCTGGCTGCAGGCTCCTGGAAGTCCCAGCCTGCTGGTCCCTGGTAAGCCTTATTTGTCTGACAGTGCTTTGCAAAGTTGTCAGTTACGAGATTGCTTGGAAGGGCACAGAGAGGAGCAAGTGACCGATGTGTTGGGATCAACAGAAAGGGCTGTCCAAGAGGTCTCTGCGTGTTACTTGGTGGCACCTCCTGGTTTTCCATGTAGCCTTAGTTTTTCCCTCTGGAAAATGACACAGCAAGTCTAATCTTCCTACCGTCACCCAGTGCTGTCTAGGGACCACCTCCATACTTTCCGGCAGTTTCAAGATGTGTTAACCATCCCTCTGCTGATGGCAGTGTGGAGCAGACACATCCTGTCAGCATGCTCAGTGCTCTGGGGAGACCGAGGTCATGAACTTCCTGTTCACCTGAGTCCAGCGCCTCCTGCCCCCGGAGCAGGGCTGTGGCATAACCTACAACTTGCTTCGCTCTCTCGGCCTTCACTCTCCTCCCTGTCCAGTCCGCCACTGCTGGGCTGCCTTCCTAAAGCACAGCTTCACTTATGTTATCCCCTCTGCTGAGGCCGAGCGCTGTCCAGGGTTCCCGCGGGGGAGGAGGGGCAGAGCTGGCTTCGCAGCACCTCGTGGGATACATTGAGACAGTGAGACCTCCAGGCCTCTGGGCCTGCTGCTCCCGGAGTTCAGGGCCCTGAACAAAATTCTGACTTTTAAACGTAGTCCTGGCCAGATAGCCTCTGCAGTGTTTTGTGACTAGAGCTACTTTTGAAGAGCAAAAAGGAGTGGTTCCAGATAAAAGTGTCCAGAATAATCAGGATTCGGTTCATGTGTTATTCAACCTTTTTGATCTCATGGCACACTTGAACCTATAGTTAAACTTCCTCAGCACACTTAAATCATGTTGATCAAAAAAAAAAAAAAAAAAAAAAAAAACAAAAGAGTAAACAAAGAATATACTTACTGTGTTTTGAACTTCCTTTGAAAGTAATTTAATAAATGATCTTTAAATTTTTTTCTGGTGCACCTAAGATCCTCTTCTGGTACCCCAGGGTGCCGTGGCACACCAGTTGAAAATCACTGGTCTAAAGAGTGAGTTATAGGGAAATGAGAAAAGGATCAAAAATGTGAGCCCAGAGAAGAGAATAATTCCAGGAGCAAAGGACACTTGTCTTGGAATGCCTGAAGGACAGTCTGGAAACTCCGCCAAGAGAGGGTCACTGTGTAGCTGAGTCCAGGGATGGATGGCCCGTAGGTGCAGAGTGCACACAGAGGCTGGAACCTCTGCATAGCGGGTTGGTGTGGGCTGGACGTTTCCAACAGGAAGTTTATCTGTTAACTCTTTCCTGCAGTACATTTATTAAGGGCCTACTATGTGCCAAGTACTTTACTTCATATTGGACTAGAAATATGGCACAGACATTGCTCTCAGAGAACTTAATGTAGTTGGGAGAAACAAGTAAGAAAACTGAATCATAAGGGGAGACTGAGAGAAAGGCGTCCTAAGGACATGCATAGGAGTATCTAGGAGGGGCAGGTGCTTCCCAGCCGGGGTGGGCTGCCTGGAAAGGTGCTGACAGGTGAGTGCAGTGCCTGTCGGGAGCTGTAGTGGGTTTAGATGGCTGGAGCCTGGCATGGGGGAGGCATGGCAAGAGGCCAGAAGACTAGGTGGAGGCCAGATCTTGGCATCATTCTAAATCTAGTATGGGGCCTTGGAGGATCTTACATGGGAAACCATGTGTCAGATTTGAATTTTAGATAGATTGCTCCATTAATGGTGTGGAGATGAGGTTATGGGAGGAGCGGGCAGGGAGGCAGAGAGAAACTGTAAGGTATTCTTGTGAAAAATGATGAGGATGTTGGTGGTGGGGCTAGAGAAATGGAGCTGTTAGCAGAGACAAAACTCCACCAGTTACTATGAGACAGTCTCTTGAGAAAGACAGAACAGGTAACATTTGAGTTGAGACCTGAGTGACGAAAAACAAACAGCCATGCAAAGATGTGAGGCTGGGAGAGTCCACACTGTGGACTAGTGAGAGCCTTTGAAACAGACAAAAGTCTGGAGTAGTCAAGAAACAGAGGAGGCTGTTTTGGCTGGATCACAGAGAGCAGGGGGGATAGTGGAGGGAGATGGGTCGAGAGGGGAGGCAGGGTCCCCATCATGCAGAGAGTGATCAAATGTGGGTGCTGTCCCCTCCCAGGTGTGAGGAGAAGCTGGAGCACTGTGTGAATAGTGGCTTGCACAGGGCTCACGCAGGCAGCCAGCTCCGTAGGGCTGCTGGAGAGCGGCAGTGCCCACTTGGGGGGGATATTGGGTGTGCAAGGAGAGAGGTCTGTTCTGGAGATGAGGACTGGGACTAATTTGCCTCGAGCCATCCTTAGAAGCTTGCTTTCCACGAGGCCACTTAGGGTGAGTGTGTGGCTTGAACATAGCAGAGGAGAGAGGGACGTGTATGAAACTTAGGAGATGTGGGTTTAAAGGAGAGTGGAGGAAGAGGAAGAGGAGTAGCCCGCAGGGAAAGGGCAGCTCAGGATGAATTTCAAAGAGAGGGCACCAAATTCTACAGAATTATTAAGTACTAGAATGTGAGGAACAGCAAATACCTGCAGGCCACTGATGCAGGTATTTGAAAGTCATTTTCATGTGGTGATGAGGGCAGCAGGCAGGGGACAGTGGCGGAGAGATGGAGGGTGCACTGTGTACCAGCTTCAGAAGCTGGACAGTGAAGTGAGGCGGGTGGAGAGGACACCCGAGGAAACCAGGACAGGGGCCTCAGCATGCTGTGGCAGAGGGTGTGGGATCCACAGCACCAGACGAAGGTTCCTGCGCTTATGAGGAAGAACCCCACCCACTGTCTATAGTAGACCCCTGAGTATTAGAAGGTTTTTGTTGTTTTAAGTGCCTGCCGGTGTTTATCAGGGACTTTTTTTTTTTTTTTTTTTTAAGAGACAGAGTCTCACTTTATCGCCCTCGGTAGAGTGCCGTGGCATCACACACCTCACAGCAACTTCCAACTCCTGGGCTTAAGCAATTCTCTTGCCTCAACCTCCCAAGTAGTTGGGGCCATAGGCACCCGCCAGAACACCTGGCTAATTTTTTGTTGCAGTTTGGCTGAGGCTGGGTTCGAACCTGCCACACTCAGTATATGGTGCTGGCGCCCGACCAACTGAGCCACAGGCGCCACCCAATCAGGGACTTTTGTTTCTGTATTTGTTGACCTTTAGTCATGTTTAAAATTTAGCAACCAAAACATGTACTGTCGCTCTTGATTTGAATGTAATTCACCATTCAGTTCACAAAGAGGGACTTCCGTGAACAGCAGATGAGTTACTGTGTCTGTCACCAACTTCAGAAAGAGACGGAAATGCCACAAGAAGACTTGCCTTTTAAAAAAAAATTAGTTTTTCTGATTAGAGAAGAAAAAATCTGGAAACCACAGATAAGCACAATGAAAATATAGAGAACCTATAATCCTCCCACCTAAAGATAATCACTGTTACCATTTTAGTGTATTTCTTTCTAGTCTTTTTCTTTTTTATACATTTTGCACTGTTGAATTTATATTGTAGGTAAAATATTTTTTTTCCTTAAAATTATACTACTTGTCCTCTTAAGACTATGTGAAGCCTTATTCCACGTTATTAAAAGTTCTGCAGAAGGCCGGGCGCGGTGTCTCAGACCTGTAATCCTTGCACTCTGGGTGGCTAAGGCGGGTGGATTGCCTGAGCTCACAGGTTCGAGATCAGAAGCAAGTGCGAGACCTTAAAAATAGCCGGGCGTTGTGGCGGGTGCCTGTAGTCCCAGCTTCTTGGGAGGCTGAGACAAGAGAATTGCTTGAGCCCAAGAGTTTGAGGTTGCTGTGAGCTGTGATGCCATGGCACTCTACCGAAGATGATAAAGTGAGACTCTGTCTCCAAAAAAAAACGGTTCTGCAGAAATAACATTTAAAAGGCTACGTGATACTGCACCGAGTGCACTGTGCTATCCTCAACTATTCCCTGATTGTTAGAATTCTAAGGATGCTGTTCCTACCCTGGACCAGTACAGGTCTGTGGCCTGTTAGGAGGTGAGCAGTGGGCCAGCAATCGAAGTTTCATCTATATTTACACCTGCTCCGCATTACAGATCATCACCTGAGCTCTGCCTGCTGTCAGATGAGCAGCAGCATTAGATTCTTATAGGAGCACAAACCCTCCTGTAAACTGCACATGGAAAGGGTTGAGCACTCCATTTAAGAATCTAATGCCCACCCTCCAATACCCATCTGTGGAAAAACTGTCTTCCGTGAAACCGGTCTCGGATCCTGAAAAGGTTAGAGATTGCTGCTCTGAGGCCTCTTTGTATGGCGGGTCCTCAAAAAATTTAAACAGAATTACTGTATCATTTAGCGGTTCTGCTTTTTGGTATCTACTCAAAGGAAATGAAAGCAAGGACTTGAACAGATTTGTTTACCCACGTTCACAGCAGCATTACTCACAACAGCCAAAATGTGGAAGCAACCTAAGCATCTATGGATGGATGGATGAACAAAATGAGGTCGACATACACAGTGGAATAGTACTCACCCTTAAAAAGGAGGGCAGTCCTGATAGGTGCTACAACATGGATAAACCTTGAAGATGTCATGCTAAGTGAAATAAGCCAGGCATGAAAGGACAGATATTGTATGATTCCATTTATATTAAGTACTTAAGTTTGTCAAATTCATAGAAACCAAAATTAGAGAGGGTGGCTGGCAGGAGGGAAGCTATTGTTTAATAGTACAGAGTTGCAGCTGTGGAAGATGGAACAGTTCTGGAGATGGATGGTGGTCATGGTTGTACAACAGCGTGAATGGACTTAATTAATGCCACAGAACTCTACGATAAAAAATTTTAAAGTGGTAAATTTTTTGTTAGGCGTATTTTACCACAATTAAAAAAAAACTAAGAATTGTGATCTTTTATGAAGTTAAGTTTAGTAGGGTATAATTTGCATGCAGTAAAATCTATCTTTTTTAGATATACAACTCTGTGTGTTTTGAAAAATATATAGTTAGCTAGATACTACCATAATCAAGATATCAAATACACCCCCAAAGTTCCCATAAGCCCCTTTCTAGTTAATACTCTCTCCCCATTCCCAGTCCCTAACAACTACTGATTTGTTTGTTTTTGTAGTTTTGCCTTTTCTAGGATTCCGTATAAATAGAGATGGCAGTAGCCTTTCTGGCTTCATGCATTCAGCATCATGCCTTTGAGATTCATCCGTGTTAGTGCATAGACCAATATTACGTAGTTCATTTATTTTTATTGCTGCCTGATATTCACTTGTGCAGATGTATCACAGCTTGTTTGTTTTCAGCTGAGGGACATTTGGATTGGTTTCAATTTGGGGCAATTATGGACATAGCTGTGATAAATTATTCTTTGCTGGGTCAAATGGTTAGGTATATATGCAATTCCATAAGGAGCTGCCACACTGTTTTTCCAGAATAGTTTTGGAATGGGCTGTTTTTCATCCTCATCAGCACTCTATGAGAGTTCCAGTTGCTCCACATTCTTAACAGCATTCAGTATTGTATTGTTTTGTTTTGTTTTTGTTTTAGCTATCTAATAGGGATGCAGTAATAACAATTGAGGCTGTAATTTGCATTTCCTTAATGGTTAATAATGTATTTTTTCATGATCCTGTTTACTGTCCATATCTTTCCTTGCTGAAGTGACTGCTCACTTCTTGTGGCCATTTTTAAATTGGGTTGTTTGTTTTATTGTAGGTGATTTTTAATTTTCTTATCAGTATAACTAATGCTGCTATGAACAACATTGTATGTAACAATTTGCCCTCATTTTGGAGTACGTACTTAAAGTAGTTTGCTAAAACTACTGGATCAAAGAGACTGAACGTCGTCACTGTCCTTATATACTGAGTGTCTAAGAGCTTGTCACAATGCTTGCACCAATTTACGGTCCTCCTAGTCGTGGCAGTTTGATAGGCGGAATAGGCAATTGCGTTGTCTTAATTTGAATTTTTTCTTTTTAATAAAACTATGGACATTCCTTTTGTTGGTAATTATTAAATAGCCTGTTTCTTCTTTTGTGAATTATCTGCACCTTGCCTTTTTTGGTACTAGATTGATACAGAAATTTCCCATGGTTCTGTCTGCACAGGGTCAGTTCTAGAGTCTGTGAAGCTCAGTGTCAGGGTTGGCAGTTTACGATATTTTCATTTTTTCATAAAATATTAACTTGGTCTCAGCCTGGTTTCTTTTATGCTCAGAGGCTATGAGCTAATTTGCATAGCTGGCAAGGTAAAAATAACTTCAGAGCTGAAGAGAAAGATCACTGCCCTCAAGTTAAACTTGGACACTGGTTCCAGCACTTGTAGGGGGGCAGCACTCTCTTTGTCTAGACACCAGGATTTATAAATGTCGCGGATTGTCCCTTTATAGAAATAGGTGTTTTTTTACATTCTTCTCTGAGAAAATGGCTGTGCCATTTCGTTTCCCTGTTGTGACAGTAACCTCTTGATTCCTTCAACAACTCACCATTTTATTTATTTACAATGAAAGTACAATTCAAACCACTTACTTTGTGCCCACATGTCTCTATCAAATAGATTTGGGAAACAAACAGTTCCTGTATATAGGCACAATTCTTTTTAATTATTAAAATTGCTTGTATTTAATTGTATTCCAAATAGACGGTATTGGATGAGATATGACTCAGAAGTACTAGAATGAATTTTGGTTTAATGACTCTAAGAAGTAAAAAGCATTTTGTTTTCTCTGACAAATAGCCTAGTTCACTTTGGGGCTGTACAGACAGTTGATATTTTATAACAACTCTATGGCTGTCTCTTCATCAAACACTGTAATTGTAGGGTTGTCTTCTATCTAAGTAGGTGAAATTGTCTGGGTATATTTTTTTTTAATACTTGTCATGCTAGAAGATGGGTAGCGTATGCTTGTCAGGTGGATCAATCTCTTAGGCATTGTAGGCAGAACTAGGAAAGCAGAACAATGGACAGATACGTTTTTTCCTAAAATTTATGGATCTGTGATTTATCTGAAAGAGTCATGGATTTGAGGAGGTTTTATAAACTGAAACAGATTCTTTTGAGTCAGTTGTTTCTCACACTGTCAAAAACCAAATAAATAAAAAAGCCTCTTTACACCCCATAACACTATGAAAAGGTAGTTTTAATGCTTAGGGTTTTTTTCCCCTCCTACTTTGCAGGATTCTTTTGATCAACAGCCCTCCCGGTGTTAAGGCACTCATCAGAGTTTCATGTGTTGGGAAGACAACGCTGGCTCTCTCAAAGATTAAGAACAAGTCTAATTTCAGAATTATACTCTTTCAGAACCTAATGAGGGAGCATTGTCTCATTATCTTAGAAATTAAGCCACTTGCTAAGATGATACCAAGAAAAAAGCATGCACATTCTCTAATTGGTATATTGACTCCATGCCAGGGGCCTAGTTCTGAGTTTTTCCTTATTGTTCATGTATAGGCACACCTCAGAGATATTGTGGGTTCTGTTTCCCACCACTGCAATGAAGCAAATAATCCAATAAAGTGAGGCACACGAATTCTTTTGTCCTAGTGCGTATAAAAGTTATGTTTAAATATAAATATGCAGCAGCCTTTCAAGTGTACAGAAGCGCTGTGTATGAAAACAGTGTATATGTCTCAATTAAAAAGTGCTTTGTGGCTAAAAACTGCTGATGATTATTCTAAGCCTTCAGGGAGTAGTAATCTTTTTGCTGAGGGAGGGTCTTGCCTTGATGCTGATGGCTGCTGACTGATCAGGGTGGTGTTTGCGGAAGGCTGGGGTAGCTGTGGCTATTTATTAAAATAAGACAGCAATGAACTTTGCCACATCCACTGACTCTTCCTTTCACAAAAGATTTCTCTGGAGCCTCTGATGTTATTTGATAGCATTTTACCCAAAGTAGAACTTCTTTCAAAATTGCAGTCAATCCTCTTAAGCCTTCCTGCTGCTTTATCAACTAATTTCATGTAATATTCTAAATTCTTTATTGTCATTTTAAGTGTTCATAGCATCTTCAGCAGGACTGGTTTCCATCTTCGTAAACTACTTTGTTTGCTCATCCATAAGAAGCAACTCTTCTGTTAATTTTTTTTTTTTTTTTTTTGTAGAGACAGAGTCTCACTTTATCGCCCTCGGTAGGGTGCCGTGGCGTCACACAGCTCACAGCAACCTCCAACTCCTGGGCCTAGGCGATTCTCTTGCCTCAGCCTCCCAAGTAACTGGGACTACAGGCGCCCACCATGACGCCCAGCTGTTTTTCTGTTTTGCAGTTCAGCCGAGGCCAGGTTTGAACCCGCCACCCTCAGTATGTGGGGCCGGCGCCCTACTCACTGAGCCACAAGCGCCACCTATCTTCTGTTAAACTTTTATAAGATTTCTCCACTTTAGTCACATACTTAGTTTCTACTGTTAATTCTGTTTTTCTTGCTATTTCCTCTCCATCTATAGCTGTTTCCTTGAGGGGTTGAAGTCTTGAACCCCTCAAGGTCATCCATGAGAGCTGAAATCATTTTCTTCTAAACTTCTGTTTATGTTGGTACTGTTTTTAAATCTCCTACACTTGACTTTATTTTTTAATTTAGGCCAAGAACTTTTGTCTTTCAATTTAAGCATTTTGCTCATTTTCCTTTAAAGTAATTTTCAATATTTGTAGTTTAAATGCACTCCTTTATTAAGTAGGTGTATTTTGTCCTACTTTTCTGCCTGCTTTTTCTCTGTCACTTTGCCTTACTTTGATTGATTAATAGGTATACATATGCTAAATAAGCATACATACACAATTATTTTACTTTCTTTTAGTCAATGAAGAATTTTAAAAACATTTACCATTCATCTCTTGATTTATTTTATTTTTTATTTTTTACTTTTTTTAAGCAGTTTTTGGCTGGGGCTGGGTTTGAACCCACCACCTCCAGCATATGGGGCCAGCGTCCTACTCCTTTGAGCCACAGGCGCCTCCCCATCTCTTGATTTATAATTATAGCATTCTTAAATTTTTATTGTATATCTATATATCTACATGTGATGTTTGGTTTTTTGATATTCTTCAAAATAAAATATTGTATTATTTATTATTTATATTTTATGAAATCATAAATGTACATTAAGGCATTTATGGAGTATAGTGTGCTGATTTGATATACAATGTGGAATGCTTACATCAAACTGATTAACATAACCGTCACCTCACTTACTTATTTGTTGTGGTCAGACATTTATACTCTACTCTTAATAGTTCTGAAATGTACCATTGCATTGTGCACATTAGATGAGGTCCCACCAAATACCCTCCCTCCTCTTGCTCTCCCCACTCCCCTCTCCTACCTCTTCTTATGAATTGTGAATGTTCTTAATGGCATCTAGAATGATGAATCCTTTCCAGAAGGTTTTCTATTTAATTTGCCTAGATCCACCAAAGGAATCACTGTCTACAGTAGTTGGAATCTTAAAATATTAATCCTCCATCCAGGGGCTACAGAATGGATGGTATGTTAGCATGCATGAAAACAATGTTAATTTCCTCGTATATCTCCAAGGTCTTGGGTGACCAGGTGCATTGCCAGTGAATAGTAATAAATTTGAAAGGAATCTTTTTTTCTGATCCATAGGTCCCAGCAGGGGGCTTAAAACATTCAGTAAACCATGCTATAAACAGATGTGCTCTAGTCCAGGCTTTGTTGTGCCACTTAAAAAGCACAGGTGGAGTAGATTTAGCATAACTCTTAGAGGCCTTAGGATTGCTGGAACGGTGAATGGGAATTGGCTTAAACTTAGTCACCAGCTGCAGTAGCCCCTCATGAGAGAGTCAGCCTATCCTTTGTGACGCTTTGAAGCCAGGAATTGATTTCCTCTCTCTAGCTATGAAAGTCCAACATGGCATCTTCTTCCAATATAAGGCTGTTTCATCTACACTGACAATCTGTTTAGTGTAGCCACCACGGTCAGTTATCTTAGGTAGATCTTCTGGACAACTGCAGGTTCTATTAATGTGTCAGCACTTGCTGCTTCGCCTTGCACTTTTATGTTATGGAAATGATTTCTTTCCTTAAACCTCATGAACCAACTTCTGCCAGCTTCCAGCTTTTCTTCTGCAGTTTCTTTGCCGCTCTCGGCCTTTATAGAATTTAAAAGAGTTAGGGTCTCAGTTTGGATTGGGCTTTGTCATATGTAGTTGGTTTGACCTTCTATCCAGACCACTCAAACTTTTGGTTTCTTTTAAATATCCTCTAAGAACTCTTCCTTTGCATTTACAAGTTACCAAACAGGTATAAAAGGCCTCGCTTTTGACCTAGCTCAGTTTTTGACATGCCTTCCTCACTAAGCTTAATCATTTCTAGCTTTTGATCTAAAGTGAGAGACATGTAGCTTTTCCTTTTCCTTGAAAACTTAGAGGCCACAGGGTTACTAACTGGCCTAATTCCAACATTGTTGTGTCTCAGGGAATAGGCGGCTCAAGGAGAGTGAGAGAGAGACAGGGCCAAGGCTGGTTGGTGGGGCAGTCAGGACACATACAGCATTTATTAAGTTTTCTGTCTCACCTGGGCACAATTCATGGCACCTCAAAACAATTACAATAGTAGCATTCAAGATCACTGATCATAGATCACCATGACAGAGGTAATAATAATGGAAAAAGTCAAAATATTATGACCCAAGTGTGACGTGGAGACACCAAATGAGCATGTGCTGTTGGAAAAATGGGGCAGGTAGGCTTGCTTAATACAGGGTTGCCACAAACTTCCAATTTGTTTTTTTTTTGAGACAGAGCCTCAAGCTGTCACCCTGGATAGAGTGCTGTGGCATCACAGCTCACAGCAACCTCCAATTCCTGGGCTCAGGCGAGTCTCTTGCCTCCTCCTCCCAAGTAGCTGGGACTACAGGCGCCCACCACAACGCCCGGCCATTTTTTGGTTGCAGCCGTCATTGTTGTTTGGCTGGCCCGGGCTGGATTCGAACCCGCCAGCTCAGGTGTACGTGGCTGGCGCCTTAGCCTGTTGAGCCATAGGCGCCGAGCCAAACTTCCAATTTGTAAAAATAAAAAACC
>CAUYRH010176373.1:0-28302 GCA_963574655.1 Perodicticus potto | reverse complement strand
GTTTTGGTGTTTTGGGTAAAATTTTTACCCAACACCTGAGGTGGTTTTTTAAAAACATATAAAATAAATTTTTATTAATTTTTATTTTTTTTTTTTTTTTTTTTTTTTTTTTTGGTAGAGTCTCACTTTGTCACCCTCAGTAGAGAGCTCTGGCATCATAGCTCACAGCAACCTCGAACTCTTGGGCTGAAGTGATTCTCTTGCCTCAGCCTCCCAAATAGCTAGGACTACAGACACCTGCCCAGCTATTTTTAATAGACACAGGGTCTTGCTCTTGCTCAGAGCTGGTCTCAAACTCTTGAGCTTAGTCAGTCCACCCATTTCTGCCTCATAGAGCGCTGGGTTAAAGGCCTGAGCCATCAGCCAAGCAAGGTAGAAGATTCTCTGGAGATGAGAGTGGCGAGTCCTGAATTATTGTTAGAAAAAAGGAAATGTGAGAATAGATGCTGGGCATCTATGTGAGTATGTGCGTGTTTAAGTCTTTCAGCTAGTATACATGGGTTTAAACATAAAGTTGTTAAAAATATTTATGTATTTATGTTCCACTTGTTAAACCAACAAGTTTCCACAAAAGCTAATATTATAATTTAAATTTCTGTCATTGACTGCATGCAAGAGTGATACTAAAAACCATTTTTCAGTTTTCATACACATCAAACAAGCCAAAGGTCGTGCTGTCAATGCAGGAGCCTCGCTCTCAAAGCTTTCCTGTTTGCAAGGGGTTAACTTTTTGGTTGTTTTGACAGTGAGAAGTCCAAGAGCTCCTACTAAGCTGACAGGAGACTATGATAGGGAGGGGTGCTCAGAGGAATCTGGGCAGTGTGACAACTGGAACATAAATACATACATATTTTTTACAACCTTTATGCTTGAACCCATGTATACTAGCTGAATGATTTAAACACACACACGTGCACGCACACACAAGAGATTTTGCTTTTGAATATCTCTTCATTTCTCTCAGTTTCTTCATTTGAAAAATGAGTAGGTTGGATTAGATGATTTTAACAATTCCTCTGAGAGCAATGTTTCTGTTGTACGCTATAACCATTTATATAAGTGAGCCTTTAATTCCATCACACACATTGGAATATGTCTGCCTTAAATAGAGTATCGTATAAGGAGTTGTTATAAATTTTAAAATGCAGAGAACCCGATTTCCTTTAAATTTAACTGAATTTAATTCTAAATTTAACTGGATCATCACACTGATATTCCAAATACATTGTTTCTAAGACAGTGAGGGTTTTCTTCTCATTTCTCATTTTCTGTGTTTTGCACAGAAGGGGGAAAAACCCCAACCATTTAGCACCTTAAAAACTACTAATGGTGTTTTGACACAGGGAGGCACAAAACCAAAAATGGCTAAAGGAAAATTCGAGTTAAGATGGAGGCCATTCACTTGCCTGAAGGTAATTCAGTGGCTGAAGTCATCAATTTATGGCAGCAGCTGTTGGGAGGTTACCCAGAAGTGGGAGGAGAAAGAGAGGGTGACAGGCATAAGGTCATAACCCCAGTCCCCAAAGTCAAATGCCTTCAGAAGGCATGGGCTTTTCACCTGTTCATTGTAACACTCTCTGAGAAGCCTGCCCAATCTCTTAGATTTTTACCTGGCTTGTTATCTTAGACACAAAAACCACAGGGGAGAACATTTTTTCCAAATAAATAGAAAATCAGCAAAAATGATAATGTTATTTCTTACCTCTCCCCACTTTCTTTCTTCTCCTTTACTCACCTCACCCAAATCAGAGCTGACTTTCTCAGAGGGCAGTGTTATAAGTACCAAAATCATAAGGAAGAGGCAAAAATATTGTTATCTTATTTTTTTCTACATAGAGATATGCTTAAAGTGTTTGTGGTACTTTAAATTTTTGCATATCTGATGGAGCATTTCAAACATTTGCAGATCTACATTTATAGATTTTACTGCACTTTAAGTCATCAAAAATGTCAAAACCAAGAAGAGCTTGTGACCTTTGAAGAGAGAATTTCTTACTGATAGCTAGCATTTCGTCTTATTTTCAAAGCAAAATCATGAGTCAGTAGATCCTTAAGTATCTCCTTTTCTCTTTACATGTGATTTCTGAAATAGTTATAGGCATGTACACTTCTGTGTTAATAAATTCAGCTGAAAAATATTACCTATGTAAACTCCTAAGGAAAGACATAGAATCATAGGCATAGAGACTTAGCACCTTATCTTTTTAAAAGTGTTTTCTGTTACAACACTAGAGGCAAATAAATGTATTTATATTGCTTTCAACAAAAACATTTCTCAAGTGTAATTTATAAAATTTGCTGTTCAGAGGCTAAAATAAATTTATTAACCACAGATGAGAACCTGAATCTTATGGTTCTGTATATTTAGATATGTATATATTATGCATAATGTATAATGCCATGTGTAATTTATATACACAGCCCAAACAACTTGATAAACTTTGCCTCCACAATTAAATTATTTTTAAGTTAAAATTTGTTTTTTGATATACCCTTTCTATAGATTTATGTTTGTGCATAGAGAGAAATCAAAGAATGTAAAAACAAAATAAACATTGCATTTCCTACATAACATAGTTGACTTATTTAGCTCTCAGTAACCCCAAGGAAAATGATATTATCTTCATTTCACAAGTGAGAATACTGAAGAAGAAAAGTGTTAGTAACTTGTCCAAGGTTTTACAGACTTTACTCGTGGTAGGTTGTTATGGTTTCAAACTCAAATTTTTCTGATTCTATAGACTTAATGTTTTCCACTGTATCATACTATGGTTTTAAACTTCTTTTTTGCAGGTTTTTTTTTTTTTTGGCCAGGGCTGGGTTTTAACCCACCACCTCTGGTATATGGGGATAGTGCCCTACTCCTTTGAGCCACAGGCACCACCCTAAACTTTTTTTTTTCTTTTGAATCTTTGAGACGGTCTTTCTATGTTGCCCAGGCTGGCCTCAAACTCCTGGGCTCCAGTTAGGACTATGTGTGTGTACCACTGTGCCTAGCTCCATATTAAGACATTCCTTACTTCCATTTTCATAGCCAGTTAATCAAGGGACTTATTAGGGGCACACTTTACAGTTCTGTACTCTGCTGAAGATATAACTTTAGCTGCATGAAAATGCACAAAATACTTGTTGTTCCGTGATATAGCATGTTGCCTCTTTGATGTGTAGGAAAGCCATTTTTCAAAAAGATGGTTGGCTGAACTTTCACAAAATTTTGTATTTTCTTAGAAAAAAATAAAGTATTTTTTCTATGTGTGTTAGCTCAGGTTTGCAGAGAAGCAGATCCCAAAAGGAGATTAGGCAAAAGACATTTATTGGGGAGAAACCATCAGATTGGGATGAAGTCCTCACCTCCCTGGGAAAAGAGAGGGAAGAGAGGAGGACTTGGTAGATTTTTTCACAGGCTGGTGTGAATTAAATTAAATGAAGTAGGGCCCGCCACGGTGGCTTATACCTGTAATCTCAGCACTTTGAGAGGCCAAGGTGGGTGGATGGTCTGAACTCAGGAGTAAGAGGCCATCCTGAGCAAAAGCGAGATCTCATCTCTAAAAACTACCTAAGTGTTGTGGTGGGCACCTGTAGTTCCAGCTACTTGAGAGGCTGAAGCAAGTGGATCACTTGAGCCCAAGAGGTTGAGATTGTTGTGAGCTATGACACCACGGCACTGTACCCAGGGCCACAAGGTGAGACTCTGTCTCAAAAATAAATAAATAAAATAAATTAAATGAAGTAATATATGAGAACCATTTAACAGTTCTTTGGTGCTAAATAGTCCTTAAACATAGGTTTTATTCTTAGTTTCTATTTTTTTTTTTTATATTCTTATATGAGAATTGTAGAACTTGCTGCAAGTCATCTGCCCTGAGCATTTTTCTTGGTAGCAAAGTTGTACTGTAGGATGGAAAAGTTGACTCAGGCCATGTTTCTTTTTCCTGGTTTGCTTAATGAGCAATCTTATCCTAGAAGTTAGAAAACTTTCTAGGTAAACCCAAGTGAAAGAGAAAGTATTCATAGTCAGCATCAACATTCTTTCTCTTATGACTGCTCAAATAAAAAAATTATTACTATTATTTTTGAAATTTTTTACTTTGAAATATTTGTATTGTTTTAGAAATAGCATGTCCTTCACACATATTTTAGAATAGAACATTTGAAGTAAGCAGCAAAACTCATAGTAAATTATGATTCTCCCAACCAAGTTGAATTCATACTTAAGTTAAAAGTTGAAATATTTAAAAACAAACTAGGTTCATACCCAGACAGGGCAAACTAAACAACAATGACAACTGCAACAAAAGAATAGCCAGGTGTTGTGGTGAGCGCCTGTAGTCCCAGCTACTTGGGATGCTGAGGCAAGAGAATCGCTTAAACGCAAGAGTTTAAGGTTGCTATGAGCTGTGATGCCCCAACAATCTACTGAGGTAGACACAGTGAGACTCTGTCTTAAAAAAAATAATAACAATAAAATAAAACTAAAACTCTATATGTACAAGTTAGACTGATTTAAAAGGCAAGTCAATTTAACAAAAGTAAATTAGAAGCTTTGAATTGAACAATGATTTGCTATGTTTGGTACGAAAAATATTATTTAATTGAGCTTTAATTTTATATAATTCTGAACTTAAATGATCTCAAAGTCATGGATGTTAAATTTAAAATTGAGCATGACATTTAGAAAATTTCCAATTTTGACTTTGTACTGAAATATTATTTATGTGACACATATGACATTTCAGCATCTTTCATTTTAAAGTTCAGACAAGTATATATTTATTATAGAAAATGTGAAATAGTCAGAAAAATATAATGAAAACTAAATTAAGATTAAAAACAAATTTGTCCTTGGTTCCAAAAAATCCTTGTTGACATTTTTATATATTCTCTAACTAGAGTATGATGAGTTAAATATTACTTAATGTTAAAAGCAAATAATAGGTTTAATACTCTAACATAATGCTCTGTTATTAAAAATTATGTTTCATTTTTTTCTTTGGTTGTGTGTCAATAATTATTAACTTATTATCATTTTTCTTCATTACTTCCTTAACTCCTTCTCTTTGAATTGCTGCATGGAAAATACTGCTTCTTATTTAAACAATAAGGCTTCATGTGTGAGGCAGTTTATAATGTTCCTAATTAGCAGAACTCTTGTTTTTTAAAATTGCATTTGGAAGTTGTTATTAAAATCAGGAAATTATTTATACAAATGTGCCTTCCAAAAAGTGTAAATGAAATTCCTGAAAGACAAGAGAACTGTCTACTGCATTTTTTCTGCACGTAGCCCAGTGAAGCTCCTTGTTTTAACAAGTAGCATCTAATAAGAAAGAAGGCAAAAGCTGAAACTCTTGATGATGGTTTAGGTTGCATATTCCATAGGCGCAAAATCTGAAGTGTGAGCTTTGAGATTAGACCTTCTTGCCAAAAGTATGTGAGAAGTTTATGACCAGAAAAATTTTGAGAGACAGAGATATGAGACTAGTACAAAACCTAGTACAATTCCACTCTAAAGAAATATTTTCTTGGAAAGGTTGATGTCACAGTTGTCTTAGGGCAGGTGCTGTAGAGCGAGCGGCTTTGAGAGGGTAAAAGAGCTGACTTGTCAATTTCCTGCTTGAATATACTTCTGAAATGACTAAAGACTTACACTGACAATTAGAAGGGATAGAAGATGCCTTTTGTGATAGATATAAGAGATTATGTAACAGAGAAACACATTATGAAAACATTTTCTTGAAAAAGTCATATTTTCAATAAAATGGACTTCCTCACCTCCTCAAGCATTTTTTATATTAGTATGAATAGGCAAAGGGTTTGAGCATTTGAGATATTTGCATTGGAAAAACTAAAAATAGTTTGAGTTTGAAAGATTAGGTAAAGAGGGAGAGGGAGAGAAATCTAGAAATCAGAGAAAAACATGGTGATATGGAAAGAGCATGAGCTTTGCTTTCACATGAGCTTGAGCTTAACTGAAATCAGGGTTTCCTTTTGGTTGAATCCGGTAATAATTTTGGGAATTCCCGTAGTTCCTATTTTCTTCATCTGTAAATAGGCATTTTTTTTCAACCCTCATTTATGAATCTCTTAGTTTGTACCAGGTACTATGTCAAATTCCTTACATTCTCATCTTGATTATTAATTATTGGAGGTCCCACTGTCTACTAAAGCAAGTATAATTGTCCCCACTTTATAGAGAGAAGTTAGGCTCAGGAAAATTAGAAACTTACTCATCTTCCATAGTCAATAAATGGCAAATTCAGGTCTGTTCTTTAACCACAATGCCATCCTATCCTCCCCATGGTAGCAGCTATCTCATAATATATATTATAAATTAATAATTCAAATGTTTTATTTCATGATAGTTGAGTTAGCGCTACTCTTTTCAGTAAGTGCCAACAAGTGAATATTAGCTGGTATAATGTTTTCACAGCTGTCTTAGTAGGTTTTCTCCTGTTACAACAAGATGCCACAGACTGGATAATTGATTAAGAAATTTGTTTGGGTCTGAGAAGTCCAAGAGCATGGCACTGGAATCTGGTAAGGGGCATTCCAAGGTGGAAGAGTAGAAGGTGGAATGGCAAAAAAGAGAGCAAAGGGGATCCAAACTCTCTCGATAGCTAACCTACTCCTCTGATAACTAACCAGCTCCCATTATGATGACATTAATCCATTCATGAAAGTGAAACCCTCATGACCCCATCACTTCCCAAAGGTCTTGCTTCTCAATACTGTGACAGTAGCAATTAAATATCTTTTTTTTTTTTAATTTCTAAAAGTACTTTTTTGTTATGTGGATAAATTGTATCATGCTGAAGTTAGGGCTTTCAGGGATAACTGTCACCAGAATTGTGTATATTATACCTGATGCATAGATTTTTATCCCTGACTTCCCCCCTCAGCCTCCCTCTTTCTTAGTTTCCAATGTCCACTACAGCTTTTTATGACCTGAATATCTTTGTTTAGTTCCTAAGTTCCATTTCACTTAGGATAATGGTTTCTACTTCCATCCAAGCTGCTGTAAGAGACAGACATGATTTCATTACTTTTTTGGCTGGGTAGTACTCCACGTGTGTGTATGCGTGTGTGCATATACAGAGGGTACCAAAAAGTATACACACATTTTAATAAAGGAAAAAACTGCATTAAAATTGTAATATTCAATTTGTTGTCTTGTATATTGTAGCTTATATCTCTTTTAATGGCAGAAGTCAATTGTGACTTGAGTATTACAATTTTACAGCTTTTCCCTTTCTAAAAATGCATTTTTCTTTTTTTTGGCAATGTGTGTGTGTGTGTGTGTGTGTAGCAATCACATTTCTTTATCCTTTCATCAGTTGATGGACACTTAGGTTGGATCCATATCTTTGAAATTGTGAATTGTGCTATGATAAACATTCAAGTGCAGGTGTTTTTTAATAAAATGCTTTCTGTTCCTTTGGGTAGATGCCCAGTAGTGGAATTGCTGGATCAAATAGTAGGTCTACTTTTAGTTCTTTGAGGAGTCTCCATAACTGCTTTCTAAAGCAGTTGTACTAGATTACATTTCCGCCAACTGTGTAAAAGCATTCCCTTTTCACTACAACTGCACCATATATTGTTTTCTGACTTTTTAATAATGTCAACTCTTTTTTGTTTTTCCCAACTCATTCATCAGCCAAAGTAACGGCAATTTTGATAAGGGAAAGGTGGTATCTCTTTTAAGTTGCATTTCCCTGATAACGAGGGATGTTGAGCTATTTGTCTATCTTCTTTTGGAAAGAATCTGTTCATATCTTTGGCAATTAAATTTTGACATGAGATTTTAAAATTTTATTTCAATAGATTTATGAGGTAATGGTCTGTTATTACATGGATGAATTATATAGCGGTGAACTCTGGACCTTTATAGTGTAACCTCGTCACCCTAATAGTGTACATTGTATCCAATAGGTAATTTTCATCTCTTGCACCCTCTACCTTTCCCTCCTTTTGAGTCTCATTTTGATCATTATGCCACTTCAACCTAAATTTGGCTTCAATATTCAAACCAACAGCAACAGCCTTTATGGAGTTTATCTTCCAACAAAGTATTTGACTCCATAATACTCTTGCCTCCTCTCAAAAGGAGGTGGGATACTTATTATCTGAGGTGGGATGTAAACTTGGAGTTTGCAGAAAAATTTATAAATACCCTGGCAATACCTGGAGAAATTTGTGACACTATCACACAGTGATCAGGAATTAACTATTTTTTGTTAGAAGTCATACTGGCTTTACATTCAGAAAAAACTTTATTTAAATAGGAAATCAATGTTACACGAAGAAAAGGCTGAATGGGCATCATGTGGAAGTTACTGCATAATTTATTTCTCTAGTTATAATACAACTAGAATGATGTGGAAGAGAGTGGCAAGATTGTTCCTAATGTACTGAGACTGAAAGAGTCTTTGTTCCTCACAGTTATAGCATATTTAAGATGAAAAAGAAATTCAATAAAATATTAATTATAAATAAACTAAATATTATATATAATTTTAATATTCAACATTTATAAAAGTTTTAAAATTTTCATTTTAATCAATGGTAAGATGTTTCTAGCATGTTCAGGTTTTTTGAAGGGTGTTACTTTTTATTTTAATTTTTAATTATTATTGAGTACAAATAATTGATTATGTTTATAAGTATGTGTGCTGTTTTGATATAGGCACAGGATGTGTGTTCATTAAATCAGAGTAGGGGGGATTCACCACTTCAAGCATTTATCATTTCTTTATGTTAGAAACATTTCAATTCCATTCTTTTAGTTATTTTAAAGTATATTCTAGCTTATTGTTGATTCTAGTCACTTTTCTTGTGCTAACAAATATTGTTCATTCTGTCTAACTATCGAACTATATCTTTGTACCCGTTTATTCCCCGCTCCCTGCTACTCTTTCCAGCCTCCAGTAACCATCATTCTCCTCTCTGTCTCCATGAGAGCAATTGTTTTAATACTTAGAGCCCACATATGAGTGAGAATATAGCATGTTCAGTTTAGTTCAATAATCATGAGTGCTTGATATAGAAGAAACAAGGATTGATATATCCAAAAATAAAGACATGGCTTCCCCTGTCCCTCAGGGTGGAGGGAGCTCTCTTCCAAGCTGGTGGACAGACTTGACCACAGATTATTCAATATGCAGGGTGCAATAACTGCTGAGCCAAGAGAGGCATGAGGAAATAAGGACTCTGCCTGCATGCTTGAATGTTCATCACCCTTTTCAAATTTTAAATGCACAGCACTTCTCAAACTGTTGCTTTTAAGGAATCAGGTACTTGTAACAGTAACAGAGGGCGTTTCTACAAAGAAAATATTATTAGGGAACGTTTCAAGGCCAATAGGGAGATTATACTCATAGACAAGAAACACAGTCAAATAAATAACTGGAGGACTTGTAATTCAGAACTAAGGATGTACAATACATTTACTTTAGCAACTATTTTTACTTTGTGTACTTCATTAAAAAAAACTGAACTAAATTTTAGGTTTTTTTCTTACAAGAAAATTAATACATTTTATCTTTGGAAAAGACAGAAGAATAAGAATAAAAATTACTCGTAACTTCTTTGCCTAGTGATGAACAGAGTTAAAATTTGCTGTCAAAGTGTTTAAATATCTTTACATTTTCATATAAATAAAATAATCACAAACATATGACCATTTCATAGATGTTGCTTTGTGGTCTGCTTTTTTCACTTAATTTCATTATGGAGATATTTCCATTTCAGTATGTGGCACAGTATTTTTAAAGGCTGCATAATATTTCATGGTAAGGATGTACATAAACCTTAATTCATTTGGTCAATTATGGGCATTTAGGTTACTTTCACTTTTCATTTTTGTATAATTCTGGACTAAAAAGGCATGTACATATGTCTTTGCATATGGCCATAATTATTTTCCGGGGTAAAATCCTGGAAGTAGAACTGCCTTTGATATAGATTTCTAAATTTCCCCTAAAATACAAATCAAATTATACTTAATAAGCCTTTTTTATACCTGCAGCCCCAATCCTGGCCAACCTTAGTAATTAATATTTAAACCTTTATAAGTTTAATACAGAAAAATTATGTTTTGTTATTATTATTATTTTTTTTAGAGACAGAGTCACCCTGCATAGAGTGCCATGGTGTTATACCTCACAGCTACCTCTAGCTCTTGGGCTTAGGCGATTCTCTTGCCTCAGCCTCCCGAGTAGCTAGAACTACAGGTGCTCGCGACAATGCCCGGCTATTTTTTTTTTTTAATATAAACTTTATTTCTTTTTTTCTTTTTCTTTTTTGTGGTTTTTGGCCGGGGTTGGGTTTGAACCTGCCACCTCTGGCATATGGGGCCAGTGCCCTCCTCCTTTGAGCCACAGGCACCTCCCCGGCTATTTTTTTGTTGCAATTTGGCTGGGGCTGGGTTCGAACCAGCCACCCTCAGTATATGGGGCCAGCGCCCTACCCATTGAGCCACAGGTGCCACCCTGGAAAAAAAGTTATGTTTTGTTATTTTTGAGTATTTTGTCATGCTAAATATTTTCTTAAGTTTATTGGCAGTAATTTTTGAATTATAGAAATGAAGGCTGGGTATAGTGGCTCATGCTTGTAATCTTAGCACTTTGAGAGGCTGAGGCAGAAGGAGTGGATCACTTGAGGCCAGGACTTTGAGACCAGCCTGAGCAATACAGGGGAACACATCCCTACAAAATAAAAAAAAGTAGCCAGGCATATGTACCTGTAGTCCCAGTTTGGGAAGCTGAGGTGGGAGGATTATTTAAGCCCAGGAATTTGAGGTTGCAAGGTCACAATGAGCTATGATCATACCACAATACTCTAATATATACACATATGTGTGTATGTATGTGTGTATATACATATAGAATTGTGATTTGAAATCTTAAGGACTGTGTGAGTTATACAGTTCTTCATTGACTTTTTCAATTCATTACTAATTTTCTAATATTTACACTATTTTTATTAACATACACAATTCAGTTCTGCATTGTATAAACTTCCTTTTCATTAGAAATGAAGTAGCTATTTCATCCACCTTCAAATCCTCTGAATTTATATTCTTGCTTTAAACATGAAACCACAGGTCAAGTTTCATTTCTCATTTGCAACTTTTCCCCTTGTGTTGTCAGCTTTGGTTTTGCTCTACTTTGAGGGTAAGAGGGCATCTCATTAAATCACTGTTTGTCTGGAGTAATCTACTTTGCTTTGCATATCTTTTTTAGTTTGTCTTTTGAAAATAAATGTAAACCTAATACTTTTCAAGATGTGGTCTTGTGTTTAAAATAATCTCTTGAGTCTAAAAATATTTATTTAAATTTCAGATGAATATGAGGGTACAAATAATTAGGTTACACTGTTTGCATTTGTTAGGTAAAGTACAAGTTATAGTTGAGCTCTTCACCCAGGCAGTGTGCCATACACCCTTACATTGTGCCCATTAGGTGAGAGAACACCAATCCCCCTTCCACCTCCTCAAGGACAATAACAACATGTTCACTTTTAGGTGCTTACATGGACACTTCTTTAAGGAAATATAACAATATTAAGGAAATAATCATATCGAAATGGTAGTTACAGCAAGTGGCTTGTATACACACTAAGTATTAGAAAAGACAAAGAAAATTATTTGACTTGTAATTCTTTTTAATATATCAGGCTCTTTTTGGGTATCAATAATTCATTCTTTGATTCAAAACGTAAGCGACTATGTAGATTATAAACTCTGTGAAAAGCAAATTCTGTTTCTGCCTCTTTAAATCCTATAGAGTCTAATAAAGTGATACACATATGTAACTATATATATTTCCATTTATGAGTAGTTGATTGTGGAGCAGGCTATTCAAACTCTTGATAGAAAATTTTAATTAGTTTATTTTTTTTTTATAATTGCTGATGTATTTAAACTTATATATGCTATTTTTTGTGGTTTTTCTCTTTGCTATGTTTTTTCTTTTCTTTCTTTTCTCTTTTTTATATTTTTTCTTTTATGGGAGAATGCAAAATAGGCATATTAAGCTCAAGTACTTTAGTCTGAATATTAGTAACAAAATTCAATAGATGCTTATCAGCTGCGATTGTACACAGTTTGCATATTTGTGTGTATAAGAAAATGAAAGAGGTTTTGTGAGTGTGTGACTATCATATGTCTGCTTTAGAATCCACCAGTTACAATAAGGAGATTTAACAAATTTTTATGGCTGCCATGGTGCACTGTGTACAATAGAAACTTTGCATTTGCAGGTTATGTTTGAGATTTTGACTGTTTTCAAGGAACTCCACTGGTTTATGACATAAAAAGTATAGGTTTAAACCCCTGACCGATGATGGGATGATAAATGAATGAGTCACTTAGCTAGTGAGACAGGCTAAACACTTAGGATTGACCTCTCATTTCAGCTTCATTTTCTATACATCATTCAGTAGCTCCAAAAACATTACACTTTGCTAAATTCCTATGGAGCAGATCACATGGTATGCTGGAGTTGACAAATTTAGGGATTTGTGAAGGTTTTGCAATGGGCAGGTATTAAATCCAAAGGGCATATATTCTGGGTCTATATACTCTTCTCTAAACAAGAATATTTATATCTTGTTTGGACATCAAATATCATAAGAATATTTTATATCTTCTGCTTTGTATATAATTAATAGCAAATGAGAGTGCAATTATAGAGAGATCATCAATATGCCAGCAAGGAGAACTTTTTATATTTTATTTTGATTTAATGGTAACGTGCAAATGAAATCTTTTTAATCAGAATTGATAGGACCTTGCAAACAAAAGTGTTAAATCAGTGTTGATGTGCATAAGGCACTCATAGTTAATCCCTAATTCTCATTAACGCAGGAGTAAGAGAAAACTAACTAATTACTATGTTTATTGAATTAGCAAATAAGAAAACCATTACATAATATCATACTGAATACATCCTTTACTAGGTTTGCAGAGAATTATAAAATAACATGAACATTTAGGGCTGGACACAGTGGCTCATGCCTGTAATCCTAGCACTCTGGGAGACCAAGATGGGTGGATTGCCTGAGCTCATGGGTTCAAGACCAGTGTGAGCAAGAGCAAGACTCCTGTCTCTAAAAATAGCTTGGGGTTGCGGCACCTGTAGTCCCAGCTACTTGGGAGGCTGAGGCAAGATAATTGCTTGAGCTCAAGAGTTTGAGGTTGCTGTGAACTATAACACCATGGCACTCTACCAAGGCTGACAAAGTGAGACTCTGTCCCCCCAAAAATAGTAGTAATATGAACATTGCATTATAAATCCTTGTATGGACTGCTTGCTTTCGGATCTTAGAAATTTGGTACTTATATACAAAACCCCAAATTTTTTTAGTTTAATAGTGTCTGCCAAGTAACAGAGTGGGCTTCTTCCCACTTTTAGGTTAATAAATTTATATTTTATGTGAGTTTGTATTTCATTGAGACTTAACTCATCAGAAAAACCTTGGTTAATAGTTTGTGACTTTGATATTTAAATTAGGCTTTTTCTTTGTTTATTTTAGGTTTTGTTTTTGACGCTGTGGGTTTATCTTATGATAAATTTCCCGTTATCAAATACATTTAGGAAATATAGCTCCATTAAAGAAATGACAAAGATAACAAGAGCTGACAAGTGCAGCTCCTCCTAGGGTGAATTGTTTATATTTGCAGTGTAAAATCAGGTAACTAGTACAGTTGTTTATCCCTGAACACGTAAAGTCTACTCATAAGTGTTTATTCCTGAAATTGATAAAAACAATGTTGACTCAAAGATAATAAGTTTAAATGAGAACAGGTATTTACAGGGGGTAAATTCAAGACATGTCACCCTTTGCAGAAAGCAAAAGGGAGACTGCTGCAACCAGTACCATTTACCTTATTTTGGAAGTTAGAGTGACCGTCTTGCTTTGTTTCCTGATGTCCCCTTTCTGTATAATGGGTCTTGCTAGCAGGCTACACCAGTAGTCTGATTTTAAAAGTAAATTTGTAATTCTTTTAGCATTGCTTGACTTTTGTGAATGAACTCTGCAGGCAAACCAAGCCTTACTGTTCTCCATGGGCACTCGCAGTTGATAAGTCATTTCTCACTTCTGAGATCACTGGGGAGAATAGAGAGTGATTTGGGGAGTCAGGCTGAATCATAGAGGAAGATTTGTTTCACTCATCTTACCATCATACTGTGCATTTCTGCATCTATTTAAAAATTAACTTGTGACCCCTAGTAATAGCCTACTCTCAGTCACGCACATAGCTTCCTTTTAGGATCGTTACTACAACCTACGTTCAGCACAGAAGTCATTTTGACTTGCTAAAGTGGACAGTGTAAAGGACTCCCAGGAATATCAGGTTAGCTTTAATCTTTTAGTATGGCCCAAATGGGTAAAGTAAACTTGTGCTGTGAGGATTTTTATTTTATTTTATTTTATCGTATTTTATTTATTTATTTTATTTTATTTTACTTTTTGGAGACAGAGTCTCACTTTGTCACCCACAGTAGAGTACTATGGCTTCATAGCTCACAGCAACCTCAAAGTAACTCTTGGGCTCAAGTTATCCTCCTGCCTCAGCCTCTCGAGTAGTTGGGACTACAGGCGCCGGTAACAGCACCTGGCTAATTTTTCTTTCTTTCTTTTTTTTTTTTTTTAAGTAGAGATGGGGTCTCACTGTTGCTCAGGCTGGTCTTGGAACTCCTAAACTCAAGGGATTACCCGTCTTGGCCTCCCAGAGTGCTAGGATTCCAAATGTGAGCCACCTCACTGGCCTAGGATTTTTGTTTTAAAATTAAAACAACACTTTACCCAGCATGAAATGGAGAGCTTTCCTGGGGTAAGTTCAAGAAAAGTTACTTGTGAAATGGTTGGAAGGACAACTATCTACTTATATTTATATTTGGCAGGAGCTTTTGACTGTGTAGGTAAAAACGATAAATAATGATAATCTGTAGTGATTTCCTCATACATTTACTCTGGCTTATTACATTTTATTTTATTTTTTCTAACTTTGGATACAAGTCCTGAAAGTCATAATTGTGTTGACTTCATGGATGTCAGGTTCATTTTCTGGAAATACTTTGCAATATGTGTTTACTTGTTCTTTAATGACATTAAATTACCACAAACTAGCCCTTGGTGTAATTTAATTGGGATAATCAAAATCTTGAAAAATTAAAAATATATGTGCATGCTTTTACATATATTTGTGTGTACATATGTATATGAGTATTTCCATATTACAAATAGGAAAATACGATTTTAAAAAATAAACAAAATAACACAGAACTAAATAATTTATAATAAACTTTTTAATGCTATTATAATGTATATTATATTTCATATCAGAGGAATCCATGTACAACAAGATAACATACTATCTTAATCAAGCTTTGAACTTTTCTGCCATAGTTATGCTGTCTGTAAAATTGAGCATATGTTTCCTTCCACAATTGGTACATTATGAATATAAAATATACTAAGGTTTTATTAAGACATGTAATTACATTTCTTATATCTAAAGTATTAAAAATCCAACAATAGTTTTTAAATTTGGTCTTATTTTAAATATTCTCAGCAAAAACTAAAGGAATAAAACAGAAGTAAGAAATACTCTTAGTATTTGTTAAATGAAAGTGACTAGGTATTAGCTGTTATTCCAGTAAGGTAATTTTTAAGCACCATTCAATAATTAACAATAGAAATTCAATTGCTTTATACAGTAAGTTTTTCCTCAATATTAAAAAAAACTTATTTATTTGTTCTTATAATACTGTTGAGAATTCTACCTATAGACATAGATATTACTATGAGTACATTTAGGTATAAAAAAATTATAAAATGACTTTCTCAATGTCCCAACATTAAGGATGAAGTTAAAACTAATAACCCTAGTTTTCTCATTTCCCAACAAATACCTTAGCCGATTGATTCAGCTATGTTTTAAAGGCAGTATTTCTTAAAGGCACTAACTTTCATGATTAGAAATAGTGCTTTGTTAATTTGCTTTAAAGAAAAACAGTCTTCTACCTTCTGTATTTTTTGTTTGTTTAGCCTTTGGAGATATAGTCAATTACTTTGAATACAGTTTTGAAGTTTCCCAAAAAGCTTTATTTGTTATGTTTTACAATTTTTTTCCCTGTAACCAAGATAATTTATTAAAGTATTATTAGAATATTAATATTAACTAATATGAATGTGTTGTTAGAAATTAATACTTATAGTGTATAATGCTTATATAGGGAAATCATATTTTTACTTAATAAAGTTTAAGAGAAATAAACAAATTAATCAATTTGTAGAACCCAAACTACTTCCAATTTCTGAATAGGTGATATTAAGAGATTTCTGAGATTTCTCTTAATGTGAAAGATACATGTGATGAAATTAAATTACCCCATCTCTGAAAAGATTCTAAACTTTTTCTGATTTTCAAATCTAATAATTAGAAGTAAGTTGAGTCAACAGCAGGAATAAAAAACAACCAACTTTCTCTTGATCAAAAGATGTTTACACTATAGCATGTTTACTGCTGCAAAACCTTTTGTGGTTGCCACGAATCACATATTTTTGACTTTAAAGTCTTTGAATGGAATATAGGTACAAATTGACTTAATAAACATGTGTTAGGTGTAGGAATTCAGGAAAGTTCCTGGTTTTGGAAAAATGTATAGAAAATACTAGTAACATCTTTGTTATAGATACTTCATTTTGGCTGAATGCAGAGCATTCTGTCTTCCTATTTTAGTAGATTGTATCTTGAAATGATGTGCACCAAGCAAATGACACCATAGGGAATGTGAACGCTAACATTTTAATTAAAATATGAAAGATAATCTGCATGCGGGTGGAGCTAAGCATTTGATGAGCCCCAATTACATTAGTAGCAACATTTATATTTGATAACTAGATAACTGGGTAATTAAAAACATGTAATTAAAGCAAACTCAAATCCTAATTTAGAAGGCAATGAAAACAAAGGAGCATAGTAAACCCTACTAAAAAGCACTTGCTACACTGTAAAAATGAGATATATTTCTACCAACATATCTTGTAAGGCAGAGGTCAAGCCTTGACCAATGCTTGTGTTAAAATACTAGAAGATCAAGTGATAAAGTAAGTCCCAAATCATAAGCACAACATAAAATGAATTTATCCACATTACCTTTTCCCAGTCCAAAGCCATTGTGAATGGACATAGGATAACCAGGTTGGAAGTTGATGAAGAATCACTGTACAAAGCTTTAAAGATTGAGGCCAGAATGCAGCTTAATAACTCAGAAACAACTAATGACACAATGTAAATATATTGTATTTTGGGGACCTGAACTGTCACTACATTTCATACCAGAAGAAAGTGGGTAGAAGTTTTTAAATGTAGTCCAGTTTGAAGTCCAATAGGGAAAATGAAGTTACCATGCTTCTTGAGACTCTTATGCATATTAATAATCATTAAGAAAGGAACTGGTTCAAGCAGAAGCCTTTATCTAGGAGTTCAAGGACAGATGGGAATTGTATTTTGTCTGGTGGACTTCGTGGCAAGGGTCAAATAAGGCTTCTCAGCTGAGAAAATGGCACTTGGCCTAATTGTATCATACAGAGACATTTCAGTCCTCTCTTTAAAAATCAACTTTCCCTGTATTTATGAAGCAATATGAATCTTGTCATTAATACTTTCCTTCTTTCTTTGTTGCTGACAAATTTAACTCCCCAACCCACCAACAGAGTTTGAAATGTCACAGTTCCTTTCAGAGTGACACAGACCTCTTCCTTCTCCTGGCAGAATCCTCTGCATGAATGAAGTTGGAGAGAGCCTTAGTGAGGTGACTATCTGATGTCTCAATGCTGCTTCCAGAGTCATAGTTCTTCAGGCAGGGGCACAAGCAGTGCACTATGGCCCGGCGGATGTAGCTGTCAAAGACATAGTAAATGAAAGGGTTGACACAGCTGTTGGCAAATGCCAAAGGTCCGCAAACCTCCATGCCCAGCTGAAGAACAGGTGAGGAAAAGTAGAGGTCTTGCTGCAACCCAGAGACAATGGCCAGGAGCTTGAAAATATTAAAGGGCAGCCAGGAGATGACAAATGCTGCCACAACGATAAAGATGATCCTTATGGATTTCTTCACCTTTTTGTTATGTTTTCCTGACTGCTGATAGTGGGCACATAGCTTCCTGGTGATGCAACAGTAGCAGGTCACAATGCTCAGCAAGGGGACAAAAAAGGTGAAAATTAAGGCCACCAGGGCCCACATCAGTTTCACTGAGGTTGCTTTTTCCTCTGCACAGTATAGCTTATCACCAATCAGCCTGACCTCCCTAGACAGAAGGGTGGGCAGGCCCAGGAGGCCGGAGACAAACCAGATGCTGGCACAGACCCCAAGTGCGCAGTCCCTCCTTCTGAACTTCCTGGACGCGGCTGGGTGCACGATGGCCAGGTAGCGGTCCACACTCATGCACATGAGCAGGAACACACTGCAGTGCATGTTGACCGAGATGACGTAGGAGCTGCCTTTGCACAGGAAGGAGCCCGTCCTCCACAGGCCTAAAGACGCTTCTTTATCCACCCAGAGGGGCAACGTGATAAGGAAAACGAAGTCGGAGGCAGCCAGGTTGATGATAAAGATGTCGATGAGCCTTCGGCTACCCTGTTTGAAATGCAACGCGCCCATGAGCACGAGGTTCCCCAGCACTCCCATCAGGAACACAGCTGTGTAAAAGACGGGAAGGAAGACGGAGGTGTAAGGAACGTGGGAGCGGGTCTCCTGGAGGTCAGGGTTTGGGCTCGTCGCATAGGAATAATCCAAATAAAGTGAGGCCGCTTCTGGGTCCATCACTAAAGGTCCAATCTGGTAAGTTTCCTGACCTCTGAAGTTTTTGTCTGAATTTTAGAACTCTCAAGGGAGCTTCTTTAGTACAGTGCCTGCCTCTTGCCTCTCTCCTCTCTCCTCCCTCTCTCTCTCTCTTCTTCTCCCTTTAGAGATCTTGGACAAATATGGAAACAGCGGTTTAAAAATGCAGTTTCTACCAACCCTCAGAAAGGACCCCCAAGGAACACCGCTCTGATTGGTGTTGGTTGGTTGTGGTTGTGGTTTTCTTTATTTGCATTTGACCATGAAACTGAGGTGCTTTTTGACTTCTTTCTTCAAGATATTCAATCTGTTTTTTTAAGTCCAGAAATAAATAAATTGTTTTTCTCGCCTTCTTTAGAGACTTCCACTGCTTTTCTGACACTGAGATTCCGTTTGATCTGGCCTCTGTTTCATATGTGACAGACTGTTTCAGTTTTAGAGTTGTGAGGTGATGATGAGATACTCTTTTCATTTGCTTCATTGGTGAAATATGAAGAAATTAGTTTCTCCTTGTGTAACGAGTGAATTGAAGTTTTTTTCAAATTAAACCACTCACATCTAGGGCAGGCAGCATGATTCCAATTAGGGCATGAAATTCTTGTCATTTATCCAGCTCTTTCATTTCATACATAACTGACCCTATCTCGTTCAGTAAGTTTTAAAAAATCCCCAAAAGGCCGGGACTGTATCTGGAGCTTTTATTATTATTATTGTTGTTGTTGTTGTTGTTGTTTAAAATTTTCTACTACAACTAGCACAGCATCTTGCACGTAGCTGATGCCTTGGAAATATTAGTTTATTAGATTTGTTTAGAAAATTCTTGTTTTTGTTATCCAGGATAATAGTGGGAATGAATTCAGTAGGATCCAACTGCAAGCACTGTTGTTAGGAAGCTTACAAACACAGATTTAAAAAATCACACACTGTGGTTTTTACCCTCTTATCTGCTAGTAATTCAACTCATGAAGCTCCCTTTTGTTAGAGTTAGCATCCTGGGGTAGGAGATTTTCTCCTTACTAACCCTTATACAACCTCCCTTCTTCAGAGTCTGGATGCCCTCTGATCTTCTCTTCATTATTTGGTACCTTTGTAGCTGTGACATATTAGTGTTTGAACCATGACTTTTTGCAAAGTACCTACATACATCAGTGAACTCACTTCGGGATTTACTGACCAGGCAGCAAACACACCAGCATAGGCACTCCAATAGGAAGATTTTGGTATATTCAAAGCACTTGGGAAACAGGCTAAGACAGAAAGACTTCCCTCACATTTTTTCTCATATGTTTCTTTCTATATTTTGAAGACCATAGGAAAATATAGCAAGTTTTGAAACTGATTCCATTTATTTCAATTCTTTACTGGCCAGGCTCTCTCACACTCTTTTTCTCTCCTTGCTTCTATCTCATTTAATTTTCAAAATTCCAGTTTCAGGTTGATATTACTATTATATAGAAAAGTGTGTGGCTATAGATGAAAATACAGTTGTTAAACATTGGAAGTTCTTCCTGATGAACTTTCATCTCTTCAGGAATGAGTACACTGAAAAGAAGGCTCCTACTTGTACTTTTTCCTTCTCTCTCCCTTCTGATGTGCTCTAAGGTCACTTCCGTCTCTGGCATTTGCACAAGTTGAGGTCAGAGAAGGATGAGCACTCCCCTGACCTGACAGTCCCAGGAAGTCATTCAGGACTTGGTTTCTGGGCCTGGACCTGCCCTCTTCTGTGTCCCTGACTGCTCAGCACTAGTCATTTAATTTCACAGGGGGCATATCCTTCACTAAATATAGATTGCAGATCAGAGAAACTAATTAACAGCTTTGACATTTCTGGGACACAAATCATTCCCTCTGGGTAAGCCTTATTATTTAATAGAATGATTCATTTTGTCAAATAATTTGAAGTAGGACAATATTTACTGGAAAAGGATTAAATGGAATATTTAAACACATCATCTATGTGTGTATGTATTGTATATATGTGATGTGTGTTAAGGTACTAATCATATATATTCTTTATTTGTAATTATACTTTAATTTTAATATTAGAATTTTGTGCTCTGCAATTAGAAGTTCTTTTGGCACTTGAGAAAATAAGGTTGATCCTAGGTTTGAAGATTTTTTTTTCTTTTTTGTGAGACAGAGTCTCACTTTGTTGCTCTTGGTAGAGTGCCATGGTGTCAGCCTTCCAAGTAGCTGGGACTACAGATGCTGGCCACAATGCCCAGCTGGTCTTGAACGCCTGAGTTCAGGCAATCCACCCACCCCAGCCTCCCAGATTGCTAGGATTACAGGTCTGAGCCACCTCACTCTGCCTAAATTTTTTTTCTTAATTCTTAGATATGTCTCAAGAACTCAACAGAGAACTATTATAAAATGGAAATGAGATCATGCTCATACTGTAAAGATAAACATTTGGTTGTACTTTCTTTCTGTAGACCTTAAATTTTCTCTGAAGTATCAAAAGTTGTAAACAATCTCAAGTAAATCTTATTTCCTTAGCAAACTACTGAAGCACCTATAGACAAAATAGTTTCCTTTATCATATGTGTATATGGCCATTTTGAAATGTATTAATGATAGAATGCTACAATATGAAAATATCCAGCATGAATCAACAGTATCTTGGGATCCAAATTAGAAAAAATGTTAAATGTTTTAAGCCATAAAAGGAACACATAGCATAGTATGAGGTTTTTAATATCTCAGGGTACAATGCTAGTATAAAACAGAACCCACAACACAATTAGATAGATAAAGTAGAGAAGGTCATAGTTCTAAATAAACTGGGTGCAATGGTCATTTTTAGGACTTTGAATGCTCTTTGAAGTAAACATGAAGATACGGACAATAAAATAATCACCTGCATGTAGATCAAAACTCAAAAGCAAGAGTGGGTTCCATAAGTATATGAAAAGACAATAAAAACAGAGTGATGACAAAAGAAGAATAAGATATAAATGTCAGTAACTGAAGTACAGCATACCGGCTGCCTCTTAAGAATTGTTCTTTCTGGACCAACCACTCAACTCTTCTCCCCAAAAGAAAAAACTGCTTCTTCTTTGATATTCCCTAAGAACTTTAAAGATCCTGCTTGTAAAGTGTTTACTATCTCATTTCACATGGTTAGTTGATTTAGTATCTGACCCCCTGAGCTCATAATCTACAGCTTAAAGGCAGAGTCCATCTGTTATCTCTCCACTAGCCTCCGTCATCTAGGAGTTACCCAACTGAAGTTCTTTTTGGACTCTTAAAGCCCTCTGAACCTGTTGACACTAGACCAAATTGCCCACATTAGAGTCACCTAGTGACATCTGCTGAAGTATAGATTTCTAAACCCTGCTCTAAATCTGCTAAATAATAATCATTAAAGATGAAGCCTGGAACCCTATGTTTAACAAGAATCCAAGGGGATTTTTATACAAGTTAAAGTTTAGAATCATGTTCTAATTTACATAAGTTAATCAATATTATATGTTATGTTTTGTTATTATTTTGGTTCTATTTTTTAGAAAGTTTAAGAATTACCTCAAAATTTGAACTTTGTAGAAATCTTTTAGCCTGGATCTCACAAAATTTTGAGAATTAATTTAGATTTCTGAGCCCTACTTATTCTATGCTTCCAATTCCTGAGATCTTTTCAGAACCAGATCAGATATTGAAGATGAAGACAGGGTAAGGTTTTGTCCACTAAAACATCTGCTAAAGTGAATCCATTACTGTGGCTTCTGCTTCACAGGTAGGCTAAAGATTCAGTAAGAACATAGCCACCCCCTGTTAGGTTGTGGTCTCTGGATTTATGATTATATCACTTTGGCTTCTTCCCTATCAACCACCGTATCAGGTGGAGATTCATACACATGCATGTAACGCAGTGGAAAGAAATCCCTGGACGTGAAGCCTTCTGTTCGTAATGCTCTGCTGATATGATAATGCTCTACCTCTCTGCTGAATAAGTAGCAAAGAGCACAAAGCCACATAATTATTTCTCATTTATCTTATCGGTCAGTGTAATTATTCATTTTTACATACATTCTCTTGCCCATTTCGTACTTGAATATCATAGAGTTCATAATCATTGAAATAGTGGCCAATCTTAGAAAACTGTTTATACTTTAGTCATTATTCTCACAGTTAGTGGGAGAATTTAGCACTATGTAATGCAGTATCAGGTCATGCCAAATTAAGTGGCATGCACTTGCTATTATCAGCCCCTTTGATTTATTGGATTATTGCTCTTAAAACCTGATATCTATGTAGAGAGCAATGATGTTACTATTCTGGGAATATTACTTTAGGCTTATTCATGATAGTAGATTTAATCTGGATTTAGGTTATTCATGGCAAAAATTATGTTTATTTATGTTGATGTTCCTGGCATCCAGCAGGGTTGCTACAATAAATATTTATAGACCTGGGCTTAATCATGCTTGAATTTTGAGTTATTTCCAATGAATAGGGACTTTTTACAAATTTTTTGGACAGCCTTTCTATTCAATCTGTGATTGATATGATGTGATGAAGATTCACTGAGATCTTTATTACATCACAAACTAATATGAAAAGACGTTTTTAAGTTAGCACAGCATTTTTGTTGTTGTTGTTAACTTATACCAGTGATTTTCAACCAGCATCCTGTGGCTTGCTGGCCTCTATGGTCTAAAACCATAAGATTTTAGAGCTTCAAATTATATTGGTAAAAAAAGGACCTCCAAAAGGGGTCATTTGCCAAAGACCTGTTGATGATTGTAAAATAAATTTAAACTTCTTATCTACATATGGTCCATTCACTGTCCTTCAAAGTGTGGATATCTTAACAATTGTAATTTGTTGGTATATGTGGCAGTTTACAGGAATTACTAAAAGAAAAGAGCTATTTATATACACTTTTCTATTTGCCTTGTCCTGGATTTAGCGTAAATGGGTGCAAGGAAATTCAAAAATCGATATCTTTTCAAAAGGATTGTTCTTAGTTGGAACCCAGAACTTGTACATATTACTTTCTGCCTCCTGAAATCTAAAAGAGTTCTTAAAGAAAACAACTAGGATAAAACTACATGAGAAAAACATGAGGTAGATATGTCTCACTTAACAGAATTTTTAGTTCCTAAAAATGTGCAATTAAAAAATAAATTTAAATGAATTATTTAAACTAGTTAAAAAATTAATTTTAATTTAAATTAATTTACATTAAAATAATATATTTTTTGTATATAAGGGAATTTGGTATTGAAGAGAACTTTTTGTGTGAAGGAAGAATTATTTCATAAGCACTTAATAGTGTTATGGTTATAATATAGTTGTAATATCTGAATATCTAGATTTTCAGTTATTTGGTTTATTTTAAATGTAGTGTAACACCTTCCTGCGGAAGCTAGACCATATTTAACAAGTTAAGCAGAAGCTTAGTCCAACTTTTCTTTTAAACCTAAATTCTATAATCTGTATGTGATTGAACTGAATCATCTTTAACATTTGTGAAAATATGAGGCCAGCTACCATTTCCCAAATAGCAAAGTAAGAAACAGAAGGAGAAATTTTGCTCCTTTGATTTATTGAGGATTCATTTTTACCTGCCCATAGAACAAGCAAGCATGACTAGAAACGAGAAAACACTAAAGATGTAGAGATAAACCAAAAATATGGTTGTGGTTGTGTGGTTGGTGGAACCGGGTGTGAGGAGGAAGATCATATCCTTCGTGCTGAGAGGATCAGGGTGGTCAAAACCTCACATATGCAGCTGTTTCCAGATTCACAATAAGTTGGTAGTGAAATTTGTCCTGGATGTTTTCTGGACATTGTGAAGACTTGTGTGAAAGCATCATCCTTCTTTGCAGGTCTTCTCAGAAACAGCCACTTCCTGAGTCATCATGACTTACTTGTATATGAAATGTTCCTAGGCTTGGGAATCTTGTGAGCAGGGCTAAACAAGGATGCCCAAGATACTGGTTTTGATAAGTCTTCCCTAGTCATTTGGCAATTAGTCCAGAGATTTTTACACTCGCTGAAGTGATCAAGAACAACTAGGTATGTCTCTGTCACATTAGGGGAAATCGACCAGGGAGCTTTAAAAAGCTGTTTATACTGACCTTCCTCAAATATTATAGGCATTCAACAAATATTTGCAAATACTAAAAATTTAGTGATTCTTTACTAAGCCCTAGGTCCTGTACTGCACATTTTATTTGTATTTGCTCATTTAAACCTCACGATGATGCAGTGGGATAGATGCTATTGTCAACATCTATGTTTTGGAGAAAAGACAATTGAGACTTAAAGAAGGTTAAGTATATTATGCAAAGTCACAAAACTAGCATATTTACCTAAATATTCAAGTTTGCCACTATTTCAATTATTCTCCCTGGGTCTCAGTTCCCCTATCTATAAACTGAGGTTGTTTTCTTCTTGTCTCTTGGGTTTATGGACCATGGGACTTCAGTGGAGAGCAGGATCTGAAAGTAGAAATTTCTAATGAAGCCAATGGATAGAGACATTTCCTTATACATAAAAGTATTTATAAGGCTTATCACATATTGACAATTTTCCTCTGTACCTCCCCAACTTTCTCTAGTGGGCACCCCTGACAAAATTCTTCCTTGATTAGATATTAGACATGAAAATACAGTATCATGTTTGAATATTTCTCTATTTACTTTATCTGTTCACAATGTCTCAATATCAGCTCACCAATTAGCTGAAAAAAATTAAACTACGGATAGAAAAACAGGTATCATGCCTTCAATCTGTAGGGGTGATAGAAATTTTGTATCAGCTTGGGACCCCAGCTTTCCCTTGTGTAGTGGCTACATTCCAAGGCATTAGGGAGTAAGGTGGGGGCTTGAGAGCCTCTCTGGTCCTTGAGGCAGTTGTCCCTCTAGGTATCTGTTGAGAAACCATCTTTTACTGGTCCCAAGTCGACACATGTTATTGCTAAGATGTCCCTGCTTCCTGTCCATGAGTATCTGTGCAATACTTGAAAGTTTAGAATCACCCTGTCACCTCTGTGCCACACAGTCATCTGCAATCTCCCAAGCTGTTCATGACCTTATATGCTGAAGTAATGTTCCCCAAACTTCACACTCTTTTTCATACCATGTTCTTAATTTTTTAATTCACATTTTTGACGTATCTGGTATCCTCACTACTACTTAGTATTTTTTAAATCAACTGAAATTAATTTTAAAAGAAAACATTATTACAATAGAAAACTAATGACTTGTCATAGAAAAAGGCAGCTATGAACATCAATTTTATGAAACCCAAATAATGTTACATTCTAGATGGGTACTGTCTTAGGCCACATCCTTATTGGTCTAAACTTCAGCAAGAAAACCAGAAAGACCCTCTGCTCCAGTGAGGAGGCTTGCGGGCAGAGGGCGGGGGGAAATGGGTAATGTTTCCAAAGAAACAGCGTGATGTGACAACAGGTCTGAAACTCTGATCTGAATTATACAGGTCACAATCTCGGACTAGCTGTGACCAGAGGCAGGGCGCCTTACTTTCTAGACCTTCATCCTTTTCTTCCTAAAATAAAGGAATCCATCAGTCCAGACCTCCCTTTTGCGCACCGAGTTGCCGTGGGGAGCGGAACTACATCCCCCACAATGCCCCGCGCGGGCGCAGGCATGCCGGCCGCCGCCAGCTTTCCTTCGGGCCCTCCTACAACTCCCACAAGCCCCCTCGGCCGCGGGCCTCGGCCCGGCCCGGGGTGGAAGCGGAGGCGGAGGCGCGGGAGTTATGGAGGGGGCGGGCTCTGCAGGGAAGTGCGTCAGAGGAGGCGCGGGGAGAGCAGGGTGCTGTGGTCTGAGCTAGAGGGTGAGGCTGGCGGAGCAAGAGGATGGGCGGTGAGTGAGCGGGGCCGGCGTTGCTGGGCGGGGGTCGCGGAGCTGTTCGACGTTCCTGGCGGTTTGACGAGGGGGCCCCCTTCCCGTGCGCGGTCGGACGGGGCGGGTTCTGAGCGGCTGGGGTTTTCCTGCCCGAGGTCTGGGAGGGGCCTGACGGGGTCCCCGGGGCCCCTGGCCGGGGGCCGCGCTGGGCTGCCCAGTCCCTCCCGGCCTCCCCCGGCCCCGCCGCGCGGCCCGCGAGGTCTCCGTGCCCGGCGTCCGCCTTGAACGAGCCGCAGTTCGTGGTGCTGGGACCTCTTAAGGTCATTTGAGAGCACCAGAATGAAGGGGGACTTAAAAAAAAATCAAAATGCAAACCCAACAACTTGAGTTATCGTTAATTACCGTAATTGCCCTTATCTCTCCTGAGTCACTTCCCACCTAACAAACTCGGCCACCACAGTTTGCGATCCTGTTTTCCCGCACCGTCCTAAGGTGGTTAGCGCCGTCGCGGTGTCTACTTGCAGTCTAGTATTTGACTCGGCGTGGTCCGCCGTACGGTCTTTTTACTGCGGCCATTTACTACTGCTTTTGAGCCCTGTATACGCCTTGGGAGTGTGCATTATTTTGCCTCGTACAGACTTTGCAGTTTTAGGAGGAATCATTTAGTTTTTATGTACATATGTTGCACTGTAGGTTTTAGGGATAGAGCGAGGTTGAAGCTGTGGAGGTTCGGAAGTGTAAGGAATGGGGAGAGTAGATAGGAGTGAAGAATTTGGCAGCGTTAAGAAGCTTTGGCTTTGCCTTAATGGATTAGAGGGAGGTTGATATTTAGCATTATTACGTGTTATTGTTCTCTCTGCTATTCTGTATTCCTAGAACAACCACCTTTCCCTGCGGGCTAACAAACATCTTCAACTTTGTCTTTCAAATAGCTCCTGGACTCTTACCTTGTTTTAGGAGGCTTCCCTCTTTGGAGGAAACTGGGAGGAGAGAATTTCTACTGCTTCTTTTCCCTATGCTTTTCACTCTCAAAACCAGAACTACTTAGTGCTCTGCAGCTTATGTAAAAATTCAGTCTGTAATTAAAAATGTATGCACGGTACACTGCTGACCATGGGCATGTCAACTGTTTGTATCTGTAATGTGTATGTCCATTTCAGTGTTGTCTGTTTTAGTATGCAGGTGATAGACTAGAGAACAAGACCTCTGTCTCCGTAGCATCCTGGGTATGTGAGCATTCCATAAGTACTTTTATGAGAATGAGTTTTGTTTTAAATTAAGAACATGCTTGCTTTTGTATGATAAAATTCCTTGATACTACTTTAAAGAACCAAGGGATGGGGAATAGGGTAAAAGGGTGATTTCAAGAGAATTCCTTTCAAAGTTTATTATTTGTCCCTGAAGTCTAACTTTTCTTCTTTCTTCAATTTTTAAACAGAGCAGTCTGAATGCCAGAATGGATAACCGTTTTGCTACAGCATTTGTAATTGCTTGTGTGCTTAGCCTCATTTCCACCATCTACATGGCAGCCTCAATTGGCACAGACTTCTGGTATGAATATCGAAGTCCAGTTCAAGAAAATTCCAGTGACTTGATCAAAAACCTCTGGGACGACTTCATTAGTGATGAGGCAG
>CAUYRH010176367.1:0-16908 GCA_963574655.1 Perodicticus potto | reverse complement strand
GCGGGTTCGAATCCAGCCCGGGCCCGCCAAACAACAATGATGGCTGCAACCAAAAAATGGCCGGGCGTTGTAGTGGGCGCCTGTAGTCCCAGCTACTTGGGAGACGGAGGCAGGAGACTCGCTTGAGCCCAGGAATTGGAGGTTGCTGTGAGCTGTGATGCCACGGCACTCTATCCAGGGTGATAGCTTGAGGCTCTGTCTCAAAAAAAAAAAAAAAAAAAAATTGTGTTATGTTCAGAACAAATTAGTACTAACTAATCATAGTTACATAAAGATCTGAGACAGATGGATGTAATTAGATTAACAGTGTCGACTGTGTAAGCTTGCTTTTGTCCACCACTCTGTTATAATATCCATTTTAAGCATTAGGTTTTTTAAGGTAAATTTTTTTTTAACTTTCACTCTCCTACCTAGAAAACTCCACTCAGTCACCCTGGTGTTTGCAGTATCGCAGACAACTGCTAAAATCCCTACCAGAGTTAATCACCTCTGCAGAGTTTTCTGTAGAAGATAGACCAATGCCTAAGTTGGAAATAGAGAAGGAAATTGAATTAGGTAAGTATCACTACAGGCATGTCCTTTTGCATGTAACAGTATACAAATAAGTCTTTATTTGTACTTGAGCTTGATGCTTGAGCATTATAAATACTCCTAGACTATCAGAAATACCTTTGTAAGAGTTGACATATTAATAACTTTATGTCCCAGTAACAGTAGGAATTATGTCTTCCTCCCCTTCATTTTTAACAAATCATTTCCAAAAGTATTCTAGATGCTACTAACTAGCAAATATATCAGTGCCTCTAACCTTTAAATAAAGAGGTAAAGGCTAGAGGGCTATATATGTTCACAGTGATTTTTAAATGGAATTAAACCTTCTCAACAGGTAGTGAGGATTACTGCATTAAACGAGAATGCCTAATATGTGAAGATTACAAATTACTTTGGGTGGCACCAAGAAACTCTGCAGAATTAAACATAATAAAGGTGGGATTGATTCTTTGTGATTTCAATTTCTTTGTCAATAATGTGGATTGAAGCAATAACTGTCTTCATGGTACCATCAAATCTTCCTAATAATCTATTAGTTTCCTTATAGGAAAGTCATTGAGCCATCAAGAAATCAGTTACCATTAAAAAAAAAAAAAAAAAAAGAAATCAGTTACCATTATTGGCCAGAATCAGGTGTGAAAAATGAGACTATATATATATATATATATATATATATATATATTTATTTACTATAGTCTATACATGTATAGTCTATACATATAGACTATATATATATACATATATTATACATATATATGTATATATATATATTTATTTATTTTTAATTGTTGGGGATTCATTGAGGGTACAAGAAACCAGGTTACACTGATTGCATTTGTTAGGTAAAGTCCCTCATACAATTGTGTTTTGCCCCCAAAAGGTGTGGCACACACCAAGACTATATTTTTGTTTTTTTTTTTTTTTTTGAGACAGAGTCTCACTGTGTCACCCTGGGTAGAGTGCCGTGGTGTCACTGCTCACAGCAACCTCAAACTCTTGGGCTTAAGCTATTCTCTTGCCTTAGCCTACCAGTAGCTGGGACTACAGGCACCCACCACAATGCCTGGCTATGTTTTGTTGCAGTTGTCGTTGTTTAGCAGGCCTGGGCTGGGTTCAAACTGCCAGCCTTGGTGTATGTGTCTGACGCCATAACCACTGTGCTACGGACACTGAGCCAAAAGATGAGACAATATTACATAAATTTCTCAGTATATATCCAAACATATTAAGGGTTTTGGGGGAGGGAGTGGGGAGAGGGTATTTTTAGTTTTTTTGTTTTTTGAGGAAATGTCTCCTAAAATTTTCTGGCCTGCTCCAATCTAGGCGAGTTATACTCTAGGCTTGACACACAGACATTGCCATCTTGAAATTTCCTTTTACCATCATCCCTAGATATTCATGTTACCTTTTCCCTATGTGGGATGTCCAAGTGTTTAGATCTCATATTTCCTTCTTATTCGGTTTAATTCCTCATATTTTGAAAGAACACATACTTCATCAACTTTCTGAAAAGATACATAATTTCTTGCTATGTCTCAAAATTCCTTATTCTGCATTTTTTTTTTTTTTTTGAGACAGAGTCTCACTATCTTGCCCTCGATAGAGTGCGGTGGTGTCACAGCTCACAGCTACCTCAAACTCTTGTGCTTAAGCAGTTCTCTTGCCTTAGACTCCCAAGTAGCTGGGACTACAGGTGTCCACAATGCCCGTCTATTTTTGTTGTTGTTGTTGTTGTTGTCATTGCTGTTTAGCAGGCCTAGGCCGGGTTGGAACCCACCATTCCCGGTGTATATGGCCAGCACCCTTACCACTGAGCTACAGGCACCGAGCCTTATTCTGCATTTTTACTTGATTGATAGTTTGGCTGGATATAGAATTCCAAATTAATTTTTTTCTTTTAATTTCAAAGAGTTCTGTTATCTTTTGGGATCTAACTTGAGTCTTGGAGTTTTGAGTGAAGCTATTTTTCCTTCCCTGGATCCTTATAGGGAAGGTTTGTCCCCAGTATTCTGAAATGTCATAATGTTTTGGTATAAGTTTCTTTTGTCACTCACATGCTAAGTACTCAATGACCTCTGGCAACTCCCTCACTTCTAAGAAATTGTCTTCATTGAAAAAATTAGTTCTTTCTCTCAGTTTTCTGTGTTCTCTCATTCTATAATTGTTTTTAAGAGGTATGGGGTCTCTTAGACAGGACCTCTAAAAACACTGGTTTTTTCCTCTTATTTTCTGTGTCTTTTATCAACTTTATTTTTAGTTATCTTACAGGGTTTTTTAAATTTCATCTGTATTCAGTTTGCAAGAGCTGTTTTTCATTGTCAGAATTTTCTTTGTAGCATTCTGTTCTTCATTTCAAAGATGAAATATTCCTTATCCCTCTGAGATTTTAATGATATTTAAAAATTTTTTTCTCCTTGCTTTGTCTGTTTCTTCCTGTTTTTTTTTTTTTTTATCTGTTTTGATCTGTCTTTCATACTAGAGGCTTTCTTCATCTTTGGCTCGCTACTCATATTTAAGTGTGGAACACTAAATACTAGTTTAGTGTATGTGGGGGGATATTGACAGCTGTGGACTTCACGTAGGATGATCTAGCATGGCCATTTTATTGGGAAACCCCCTAATCTTTAGCTCTTTTCTCTTGAGCTGATGAGATTCCTCAGAGAAGACTTCTAATTTCCTGCTTGAGCACATAAGCCAGCTGATAGCTTTCTGAAAGCTGAGTGTGGAAATAAGACTGGAGAATAAGAAAGCACATCGTAACATCTGATATATAAACTTTTTCCTGTTTTCCATATGGTAGTCCACCCTCATTGCCTCATACCCTCTAGTCCAGAGCCTTTGTGTCTTATACTCCCTAAGGAATAAATTTCTAGTCTTCTGGAATAGGGGAGAGGCATTTGCTGGGCTGAGCTGGGCTGTGGGAGTAAGAGGGGGAATCTGGGATCTAACTGCCTTTTAAATGGGGTTCAATCACCCCGTGTTTTAGCTCCACCCTCAGCCTTACTTCCATACCATAATTGGTGTTACCAGTTATTATACTATGGGGAAATAGTTTTATAGTATAAATGTGGTGGTTCTTCAGCTTTTTCCACTGCTAGAATCACTTTTCCTTGGGTCTTCTAAAGTGGTTTCTACCTCTTCTTATTTGTTTCCCAGCTTCCATAATTTTGTTGCTGTTATGTCCTTTACTGAGATTTATGCCTCTTATAATGTCTTACAGGTATCTTCTCAACCTGTCCCATGGGACTTGTATATCAATCTCAAATTAAAGGAACGTTTAAATGAGGAATTTGATCATTTATGTAGCTGTTATCAATACCAAGATGGCTGTATTGTTTTGCACCAATACATAAACTGCTTCACCCTTCAGGTTTGCAATAATATTAAAAACACGTAACTTAATGTCCTCAAATAAAAAATTAGTCCTCCATTTAGCAAAGGAATTTAGTACGAAATTTCTATCAATTTTCTAGAAATAGACCAATTAAATTATAAGTTAAAAGCACTGATAATTTTCTTTTCCTAAGTTATTTTGGCTGACAGCTTCTTTGAATATTTTTATACTTTATATTTTGTTGATTTTCAAACATTAACAGAATTATACAGTCAACACATATCTAACTATGATAATCATCAGCCTATGGCCAATTTTGTTTTATCTATACCACCTACACTGGATTTGTTTTATTTTATTTATTTTTATTTTTATTTTCATTTTTTTTTTGAGACAGAGCCTCAAGCTGTCACCCTGGAGAGAGTGCTGTGGCATCACAGCTCACAGCAACCTCCAATTCCTGGGCTCAAGTGAGTCTCCTGCCTCTGCCTCCCAAGTAGCTGGGACTACAGGCGCCTGCCACAACACCCAGCCATTTTTTTTTTTTTGGTTGCAGCCGTCATTGTTGTTTGGCAGGCCCAGGCTGGATTCGAACCCACCAGCTCAGGTATATGTGGCTGGTACCTTAGCCCATTGAGCCACAGGCGCCGAGCCGGATTTGTTTTATTGATTGATTGACACAGGGTCCTGCTGTGTCGCCCATGCTGGTCTTGATTTCCTCGGCTCAAGCAATCTTCCCACCTCAGCCTTACAGAGTAGCTGAAACTACAGGAAGGTACCACCACACCTGGTACCTGATTTTTAAAACTCTGACACAGGGCGGCGCCTGTGGCTCAGCGAGTAGGGCGCCGGCCCCATATGCTGAAGGTGGCGGGTTCAAACCCAGCCTCAGCTGAACTGAAAAACAGAAGGGCGTTGTGGCTGGACCTGTAGTCCCAGCTACTCGGGAGGCTGAGGCAAGAGAATCGCCTAAGCCCAGGAGTTGGAGGTTGCTGTGAGCTGTGTGATGCCATGGCGCTCTACTGAGGGCGATAAAGTGAGACTCTGTCTCTACAAAAAAAATAAATAAATAAAAATATAAAACTCTGACACAAAAGGGTGGTGCCTGTGGCTCAGTGAGTAGGGTGCCGGCCCCATATACCAAGGGTGGCGGGTTCGAACCCGGCCCCAGCCAAACTGCAAACAAAAAAATAGCTTAGTGTTGTGGCAGGCACCTGTAGTCCCAACTACTCAGGAGGCTGAGGCAGGAGAATTGCCTAAGCCCAGGAGCTGGAGGTTGCTGTGAGCTGTGACACCACAGCACTCTACTGAGGGCGACAAAGTGAGACTCCTGTCTCTTAAAAAAAAAAAAAAGCTCTGACACAAAATATCATTTTATTCTTTGGTATATTCTAAAAGTTTTGCTGAAAATTTTGATAGTAATATGAATTCTCTGAAATGGTTGGAATAAAAGTGTTTTAAAATATTTATAGAGAACCTATTATGGGCCAGGCTTATCAAGTCCTTACAGACAATCTTATGGGAAATCACAGTATTGTTAAAACTGGGACATAGACCCAGACTACAAAAGGAGCCTACATTTTAGTAGAGAATAAGGAAGAATACAAACCAGCAGTTATCAAGGTATTGAGCATAACTGCAGTCCACCCAATTTGAGAAATAGTTTTCTATCTTTCTATTTCCAGGATCTTCTTCAACACAGTGAATTTATTACCTATGAAATAACAATGCTGATTATTTATAACCTTTTGACAATAGTAGAGAAACTACACAAAGCAGAAATAGTCCATGGTGACTTGAGTCCACAGAGTCTGATCCTGAGAAACAGGTTGGTCCTTTTTATTCTCTTAACGATTCTTGTCAACTTTCTCTTGAAACATGGATAGTTGCCAATTTTTTAAAGCCCTTTGGTAAATGCTGTATTAAGGAACACATTATGTTAAGAGAATATTTGCTACCTAAAAGTCAATAATCACTGGGAATAGTTTAAAAGAATTCAAAGAAAGAAACATAATGAGGAAATACATTAATTCAGATGAAAGAATTAACTGAGTATTGTAATAATTCATGTCAATAGAGATGTAAAATGAATGTTTTGAGGAATATAAAGTACACTGTCTAGTCATTTTTTGCATGGGTCAGTGCAAATCTAGCAAGGATGCCAGCAAAATTGAGGCACTGCTCAGTTTCATGGACCAAAGCTTAAGTCAGGCCTAATTGAGAGGCTATCCAAGAGAAGTGAGTAAAACCACAGTGCAAATACAAACTATGCCAAGAAAGGGAGTTTAGTTTTTTAATTAAAACCAGCTTGTCCATTAGATTTGAGGGGTGGACACAGAGCAAGAAATAAGAAATGAAGAAAATTCAGGAAATGTGTAGGCATGAAAAGAACTAAAGGACCAGCACACCATTTTAGTGATCATTGGTCTCATAGTCTTTGAGTAGAGCAGCCCACCTTAAAGATGCTTTGTCTGCCCAACCCCATGTCTTGGGTAAGCAGTTAACTTTCTTTCTGAAGTCATTGGTATACACAAATAGCTGGAATCATTCTTTACATTTCTTCTGACTACTTAATCTGTAACAAGAGACTGAATTAGACTCTAAATCATAGTTGGCATAGAAATTTAAAGAACCTTTGATGTATTTCTGCAATTATAAACAAAAGACTTCTTTCCTGAGATAGTAGAGTCCTAAAGGCTTTCCTAGACATAATGTAGCAGCATTTTTCATCTAGAGTACCATAGGTATTTTAGATGAGAATTATTTGTGTAAGTCTGTTTCAAGTACAGTAGAACCTCTAAGTTGACCACCCAAGGGACTATAACAAACTGCTCAGCATACAACGGTGGTCGACATAAGTATAGCTAGATCTACAGTTTTGATACATACATGTGGTACATGTCCAGTCTATGAAAATTAGGTCATCTTAAGGAGGTAGTCAATGTAGGGAGGTGGTCATTTATGGAGGTTCTACCATTTTGCAGCATATTTTATATCCACACTTTCCATTACTCTCCTCAGCCATTGTGACCATCAGAAATCCCCCCCATGTTTTCAAATGTTAGTACTACTGTTGCAGTTTTTATTTTAACCCTACTTCACAACACTGCAAGTTTAGAGGACAGTGTTAGAATTCTCAGGGCTATGGAAATTGCAGGCAGATATATATATGGTCTATGAATTCGAACAGCCCTTCTCTCAGCCACTAAGGACTCCGGGAAAACACAGCATTAAAGGGACATTGCTTTTTACATTGTCACTACTCATCAAATTTGATGGGAAATTTCACATAAATTCACAAGGAATTAAAAGCCAAAAGAAACCTTTTGAAATGGTTTAGTTTAGTTGCTACATATTTTTTTGTGAAGAAAATGAGATCTAGAAAAGTGGAATCTTGCCCATGGTAACGGTAAGTTAGTAGCTGACTAGAGGGCTAGGAGACCTCCCTGCTTTTTATTAACCTAAGGCGCCTGTGGCTCAAGGAGTGGGACGCCAGCCCCATATGCTGGAGGTGGCGGGTTCAAACCTAGCCCTGGCCAAAAACAGCAAAAATAAATAAATAAATATAAATATTAAAAAAAAGAAAAGAAACATTTTTCCTACCTCAACCAAGTTTTAAAAATATCTTATAGATTTATGATGGTTCAAAAATAAATCAGATCTTGTGCCAAAGAAAAATGGGAGCAATTTCATCTTAAAGTAAAATAAACAAAATAATTCTGTGCCGTGGAGGTACGTGATTGGAGTAGTGAAAGCCTATATTTAGGAATATAGGACCTATACCAATATCACTCAAGAGTTTGAGGGAACTAATTGAGAAAAACTAAGAGACTGAAGTTTCTGAAAATACATGAAAATAATCCATTCTTTTCTGTCAGGTAAATAGTTCCTCTGTCTGCTTGAAGGATTGCTTTATTGCTTGGAAAAATATAAAGCTAAGGAAAATATAATTAATTGACAGTGAATTGGTATTATAAAGTATTTTTTAAGAAATAAGACTTGGAATTACAAATAAGAGTAAAATAGAGGTGGTGCCTGTAGCTCAAGGAGTAGGGCGCCAGCTCCATATGCCAGAGGTGGTGGGTTCAAACCCAGCCCTGGCCAAAAACTGCAAAAAAAAAGAGTAAAATAGAATATGGTGTTCAATAGAAACAAGAAATATTATGATATAGACAGTACTTTACACTTTACAAAAAAAACAGACTTGTATTGGAAGGAAAAATCTGAGCAATACTTGGAAAGCATATCTAGAATAATATAGAAGAAAGGCAATGGCACCTATAAAAGCTTAATTTCCTCTATCATAATTCCTGTCAGTGTATAAGTCATTGCTGCTGTACATGTTAATGTGTACAGTATGAACAGAAGCTTCTCCTTCCAGTACTTACTTTATATGACATGGAAACAAATGTTTGGTGGCAGCCATGCACTGTGGTTTAAAATATACTTTGTGTCACCAACTGATCTTGACCTGCCTCCTTCCCCTTTTGGGTGGACGCTGCTGCTGCTCTTACAGGTGCATTTTCATAACTTACCACTGGAGGGAGCAGGTGGCATAACTGAAACATACCGGCCATACTTTTTTTTTTTTTTTTTTTTGGTAAAAAACGGCTGTGCAGTTTCTTTCATGGCCTATTTTTCTTATCTCTTTCTCTTAAATTTGGGCACAGAATCCATGATCCCTATGATTATGATAAGAACAATCAAGCTTTGAAGATAGTAGACTTTTCCTACAGTGTTGACCTTAGGGTGCAGCCAGATGTTTTTACCCTCAGCGGCTTTCGGACCGTACAGATCCTGGAAGGACAAAAGATCCTGGCTAACTGTTCTCCCTACCAGGTAAGTGTAAAACAAGCCTGAGTAAATATGGAGAGGGTCTCTTAATCTCTACATTGTCTAGATAAGCCATAAAAGCTAGTGTTCACTGGTTTTGGCTTTCCTGGAATGGGTGACCTAGTTATCATATATCACCAAGTCAAGGAAAATGTACCGTTTTTCTGTCACAGCGCTGAAGAATATGCGCATACATGTGCAAACCTGACTGACTCAGTAACCTAAGTTCCAGGGCCATTTCTACCACTTACCATCCACATGGACTTTTATAAGTTATTTTCTATGATCTTATCTATAAAAGAAGGATAACAGTGTCTGCTCTGTATACATGAGAATTGTTGTGAGGATTGAATGAAATAATGTATATAAAAAAGACATTAGGACAAATGTAAAGTGTCTTTATATGGTGACGTTATATGCAAAAATCCCTTCCAACTCAGCTCTAGTCATGAGGTATTTGCTGGTTGAATGTGTAGCATGAACCTGAACTTGTCATCTGAACCAGATTTAGATTGTAGCCTGGAGTTCTTACAAATCCAATAGGTCTGCACATTTGGATTTGATAATCTAGACATTTTGCCATCTTTTGTTCTTAAGGATAATTCCTACAGTTGACTCTGTTGATCAACTCCTTGGGGAGGTTCTATCTTTACTGTAAGGGTGAGGAATGGTCTAAAATGTGTGTCATAAAATCAATTCAGTTTAGCATTGTTAATATCTTTCAACTTCCTACATAAATAAGCTGCCATGGTAGAGGCAGAGAATTATTTTAGCTGATGGTGCTTTTTGTGATTTCAGGTAGACCTGTTTGGTATAGCAGATTTAGCACATTTACTATTGTTCAAGGAACACCTACAGGTCTTCTGGGATGGGTCCCTCTGGAAACTTAGCCAAAATATTTCTGAGTAAGTATTGGTGATTTCAGGATCTTTGCCTGTCCAAATAATTTTTCTGTCTCTTGGGTGCTGTCTCCACTTTGGCGGGCTTTGTTTTCTTAATCTAAATGCCATGAGTCCAATAATTTCAGCCAGTTTTCATTAGAGTATCAATGGAGCACTTGGTGTAGGATAACGGAACTTTGAGTCTTGCAAGTAAGACTTACAAATAAGACTCAAAGTATTTAGACTTCAGGACAGTATCCTGAGTGTAGTTATATCATACAAACCGCAATTATAGGATAGAAGCTTTGAAACTTCTCTGTTTAGAAGTGTTAAACTGTTGGGTGCAGTGGCTCACACCTGTAATTCTAGCACTCTGGGAGGCTGAGGCAGGTGGATTGCCTGAGCTGACAGGTTTGAGACCAGCCTGAGCTAGTGCAAGACCTCATCTCTAAAAAATAGCCAGGTGTTGTGGCAGGCACTTATAGCCCCAGCTATTCAGGAGGCTGAGGCAAGAGGATCACTTGAGTCCAAGAGTTTGAGGTTGCTGTGAGCTGTGATGCTACAGCACTCTACCGAGGGTGACAAAGTGAGATTCTGTCTCAAAAAAAAGAAAAGAAAAAGAAATGTTAAAAAATATTTTAGGGCCAGGTGCAGTACCTCATGCCTGTAATCCTAGCACTCTGGGAGGCTGAGGTAAGTGGATGGCCTGAGCTCATGAGTTCGAAACCAGCCTGAGTCAGAGCCAGAGCGAGACCTCATCTCTAAAAATACCTGGACTTTGTGGTGGGCGCTTGTAGTCCCAGCTCCTTGGGAGGCTGAGACAAGAGGATCGAGGATCGCTTGAGCCCAAGAATTTGAGATTGCTGTGAACTATGATGCCATGGCACTCTACCAAAGGCAACAAAGTGAGACTGTCTCAAAAAAAAAAAAAAATACTTTGTGAGAATAATCTTCTAACCAATTGGTGTTAGTTTTAAAACCCCTTTTAATAGCTATCATTACCAAAAGTTAATAAGCATCTCTTGAAGAAAGTTAAATTTCTAAAATAATACACTAATGTTAGGCTATTATTTATCTAATAAGCAGATAGAACCAAATCAGAAAATTGAATCTCTTGGTGAAGAAGTAAATGTTCTCTTAATAAAAACTGTTTAGTCTCGGACAGCACCTGTGGCTCGGTGAGTAGGATGCCGGCCCCATATACTGAGGGTGGTGTGTTTGAACCCAACGCTGGCCAAATTGCAACCGGAAAAAAAAAAACAAAAAACTGTTTAGTCTCAGAAACTTAGTACGTCTCAAGCCTGCTCATAAAACTTATTAAGTACCTGTGTTCCACGTTAGCTTATCTCAGGTAATAACTTCCCAGGATAAGCTTACCAATCTATCACATATTGGTATAGTCTTGGGTTTGTTGTTTTTTTGATTTTTTTTTTTGAGACAAAGTCTCACTTTGTCACCCTTGTAGATATCTGTGGCGTCACAGATCACAGCAACCTCCAGCTCTTAGGCTTAGGCGATTCTCTTGCCTCAGTCTCCCAAGTAGCTGGGACTACAGGTGCCCGCCATAACGCCCAGCTATTTTTTGTTGTTGTTGCAGTTTGGCCGGGGCTAGGTTTGAGCCCGCCACCCTCAATATATGGGTCCTGCGCCCTACTCACTGAGCTACAGGTGCTGCCCGGTTTTTTTGGTTCTTTTTTTTTTTTTTTTGACAGGCACCTGCCACAATGCCCGGCTATATTTTTGTTGCAGTTGTCATTGTTTAGCAGGCCTGGGTCAGGTTCAAACCCCTCCTGCCTTGGTGTATGTGGCCAGCACCCTAACCACTTAGCAACAGGCGTCAAGCCTATTCTTTGCTTTTAAAAAAAAAATTGCTGTTGAAGGTTTAGTGCCTTTCCTCCATTTCCCCCTCTGAACAATTGAGTTGTAATTTTTTTCTTTATTTGATTCAGAAATTGGCTGGTCTTATTTGTCTTTTACACATACCTTTAAAATAGACTTGAGATTTATGTACTACATATAGAAGAGATTTAGGTATCTTCAGTTGGCTGTGGTCCAGGCAGGTCTGGCTAACAAGCAGAAACAGGTGGAGTCAAGTGGGATTTCCTAACAGCTCTGCCATAGACAACAGTAGAGATTTCTCTGATAAAAAGAAAATAAGCAAAGATATAAACATAGATTTAAGCAGCAGTTACTTCAGTCAAGCGTAGGATTGTCAGAGAACTGTGAAGATGATAAACCACTGGGGTGGAGGAGGACGCTCTAATCTTTAATGACCTAGACTCTAGGAAAGTTAGAGGGAGGAGGTAAAATTCCTTTTTCTTCTATCTGTAGAAGGAAGGTGCTGGGAAAGAGCTACGTTTTAGTACACAGAGAAAATGTACAGGTTGAGATGAGAGAATTTCTTCTCTTTATGTACATTATATTATGGCTTTTCCTACTGTGGCATCCTTTTTTTGTAGTTCTTCCCTGGACTTTCAAAGGACTATTTGAATGGTCTCTAACCCTAGAATTCTGGGGATTGCCTCCTTAAATCATCCTGGTGCATAAATGTATCACTGAGTTAAATACAAAAAGAATTCTAATTTTCATATGCCTAATCTTGATGGAAATGCTTTTATATATTTTTAGGGTAAAAGATGGTGAATTGTGGAATAAATTCTTTGTGCGGATTCTGAATGCCAATGATGAGTCTACAGTGTTTGTTCTGAGGGAACTTGCAGCAGAAATGAATGGGGTTTTTGACACCACATTCCAAAGTCATCTGAACAAAGCCTTATGGAAGGTAGGGAAGCTAACTAGTCCTGGGGCTTTGCTCTTTCAGTAAGATAGTCAAGTCTCACCAGATGCCTGCGTTTGTATAGTGAGACACTGAAACTGTATATGCTACCATTTAATTTAGAACACTACCAATGTTTTTCTGCTTTTCAGTAGAGTCTATTTCTAACTAACTGGTAATTTTTACACAGCAGTGTACTTACTTGTGGCCTTGTCTAATTTTAACAAAGAACTATCTTATTCTAGATAGACTCCATACAAATGAATATTTTGTTGTCATTTAACCTATTTGTCTCTACTTTCCCCCTTTTGTAATTTGTAACATGTACTCTTATAAGCACTGTGTATTTTGTAAATAATAAAATAGTATTTGTTAAAATTGTGCTTCTAAAGTTCATCTACTTTTGCAAACTAAGATAATAAATGAGTTAATTTTGCAGAGAGGAACTATTTTGCCCAAGAAATTTATAGATCCTGGTCTTGGAATTATTATAACAAGACAGAATAGTCATTATTTAGATGTTCCTGATCTTCTAACAGTGGTCTGGATTGAAAAGTAGATAAAATGATATACCAAATTTTCTTAAATTTCAAATGTCAAAGCCATACATGTGGCTTATATTTAATGTTTTTACTTCTATTCACCAAGCCCTTGGTCTATTTATATGATCTAGTGGTGCTGCTCCTACTGGGTCTCTTGATTAGACACTGTTAGAAAGGAAAAGAAAAGGTTTTGAACAGGGTTTAGCAACCTTTCAGAAATGGAATAATCATTCTATCACATGCAGAATGATTTTGAGGGGGCAAAGGTCAGTGAAGGAAGTAAAAGGAAATTTTGTTTGAAATATTTGAGGAAGCAGGAGGTCAGAATAAAAATAAAACTTTAAAGCATAAATTAATTTGAGAGAGAGTAGGCCTAGATGAAGTATTATAGGACACCCAAAGGGAAGCATGAATTACACTTGGCCTTGGGGATAGGAAAGAAAATTGGTTGAAGGGAGGGCAGTGAAAATTATCTAATTATAGGTTTTATATATCAAGGTGAGGCCAGGCATGGTGGCTCACACCTGTAATCCGAGCACTCTGGGAGGCCAAGGTGGGTGGATTGCCTGAGCTCAGGAGTTCAAGACCAGCCTGAGCAAGAGTGAGACCCCGTCTCTAAAAATAGCCAGGTGTTGTGGTGGGCACCTGTAGTCCCAGCTACTGGGGGGCTGAGGCAAGAGGATTGCTTGAGCCCAAGAGTTTGAGGTTGCTCTGAGCTATGATGCCATGGCACTCTACCGAGGGTGGCAAAATGAAACTCTTGTCACATAAATAAATAAATAATCTAATGTTCCTTCATGCTGGTGTCTGATTTTTTTTTTTTTCTCTTTAGTTGTCACTGTTACTGCTCTAAGATTGCTGGAAAGCAAAAAAATCCTAAGTTTATCTCAACTAAAAATATTTAAGTAGATAATGGTCGAAACACTGAAAACATGACTTGGATCTGAAAGATGATCAACCTAGAAATATTTATTCTTAACCAAATATAGCTCTCTAAACATTTTTACATTTGTTTCTCCTACTGTATAAAATGATACATCTGTATCTTTTTTTTTTTTTTTTTTTTTGTAGAGACAGAATCTCACTTTATCTCCCTCAGTAGAGTGCCGTGGCGTCACACAGCTCACAGCAACCTCCAACTCCTGGGCTTAGGCGAGTCTCTTGCCTCAGCCTCCCGAGTAGCTGGGACCACAGGCGCCCACCACAACGCCCAGCTATTTTTTTGTTGCAGTTCGGTAGGGCCGGGTTTGAACCCGCCACCCTCGGTATATGGGGCCAGCGCCCTACTCACTGATCCACAGGCACTGCCCATACATCTGTATCTTTTATATAATCAATTCCCCTCCCTGTCTGCTCTCCTCATTTCTCAATCCACTGCATTGACACATAAAGCCATTAGTCTGACACTGGACAGAAATTTAGATTCCCTGGCTCGGCGCCTGTGGCTCAGCGGGCTAAGGCGCCAGCCACATACACCTGAGATGGCGGGTTCGAATCCAGCCCTGGCCCACCAAACAACAATGACGGCTGCAACCAAAAAAAAAAAAATGGCCGGGCGTTGTGGCAGGCGCCTGTAGTCCCAGCTACTTAGGAGGCAGAGGCAGGAGCCTCGCTTGAGCCCAGGAAATGGAGGTTGCTGTGAGCTGTGATGCCATGGCACTCTATCCAGGTTGACAGCTTGAGGCTCTGTCTCAAAAAAATAAAATAAAATAAATTTAGATTCCTTCTTAATATGCTTAGCTACTATCTAGTAAATTCTTCATCAACCTTGACAACAGGCAATTATATGGATAAAGCTTTGTTTCTGAGGAAGGGGAGAGGTATCTGAGGAAGTTACTCTTTTAGAGAACCATTTTGCCAGGCCCTCTTCACTTCCCCATCACCTTCAAACCTAGCCCTTCTTTTTTTTTTTTGAGACAGAGCCTCAAGCTGTCACCCTGGATAGAATGCTGTGACATCACAGCTCACAGCAACCTCCAGTTCCTGGGCTCAAGCGAGTCTCTTGCCTCCGCCTCCCAAGTAGCTGGGATTATAGGCACCCACCACAACTCCCGGCTATTTTTTGGTTGCAGCCGTCATTGTTGTTTGGCGGGCCTGGGCTGGATTCAAACCCTGCCGGCTCAGGTATACGTGGCTGGTGCCTTAGCCTGCTGAGCCACAGGCGCCTAGCCCTAGCCCTTTTTAGAGGGGAGGATAAGGGTGCCTGACCAATTAGGATCTAAGATGTCTTAGGTTTTCTCTTGGCCTAAGCATAAAACCATAAACTGATCTTTCCATCTCCCTTATATATTATGCTTGTTTCTCTTGGAAGAAGAAAGGCTTTCTTTTTTGGCAAAAACTTAAAATGCTTCTTATTTCTTGTTCACTAAGGCAGAAATAGTGTAATGATGGACCTGGGCCAGGTGTGGAGGGACAAAGCTGAAGAGACATGATTTTTACTTTTGTTTGAAATGAAACCGTGGAATGTATAGTGCCTCACCGTTCACAAAGTATTTGTACATCCACTAATCTTATGCCATTGTTAGGGCCTTCATCCTCCTATGACAGTTGTACAAGAAAACTTCCACCAAGTCAGAGTGCTCTGATGTCAAACCTGAATGTGGACATAAAAGAGTTTTCATGTAGCAGTAGGACTTCAGACCTTTGGCTGAGCTGTTATCTCAAGGTAGATAAGAAGGCCTTTTGGAGGGTTAGCACAAGATTCTTTGAAATAACTCTGTTGTTGATGTCTTTAGGCCAAAGAGCAAAGACAACAAAGAAGTGCTTTTTTGTTGTATCTGAAAGGAGGAATTCTTGCAACTACACAGATTCTTACTGGCATGCCAAGTTTGCTTCTAATCTGCTTCTAAAATTAAGACTTCCCCAGTAGAGAGGATGTATGTTTAAAAAAAATTTTTTTTTAACATAGCAAACTTCAACCTTAAGGGGGTCTATCATCCCACCAAATATGAATATTTAGTGAGGATAAAGGTGGCACTTTAAATCAGTATGAGGAAAAGTGGATTATTCATTATCTGTTGTTGAAACAATGAGAGTGTGAGCTTTATGTCCAGTGTCACCCCTAGCTCACATAGCACCTTTGTTTTTGTTTGGTTGGTGTTTTTGAGACAGACTCTCAAGCTGTCGCCCTGGGTAGAGTGCCGTGATGTCACAGCTCAGCAACCTCTAACTCTTGGGCTTAAGCGATTCTCCTGTCTCAGCCTGCCAAGTAGCTGGGACTACAGTCACCTGCCACAATGCCCAGCTGTTTTTTTGTTGCAGTTGTCGTCGTTTTAGCAGGCCTGCTTGGGTTCGAACCCGCCAGCCTCGGTGTACATGGCTGTCTCCCCACCCATTGAGCTATGGGTGCTGCCCACCTAGCACCTTTGTGCACATTACACAGAGGCTCCTTCCTCTAGGATTTACTACTTCCCAATGCACATAGTTTTATTGAATTTCAGTCCCTACTTACCCCCTCAGCCTGGTATTCTGCAGCAAATAAGTTGTACAGCCTTATGCAGTGGTCTTAACCTATTTCACTGCTTATCCACAAAACAATTTTGGATGGATTAAAAATTTTAATGAAAGTATAAAGTACTAGATGATTTTGTAATCTTCACAAAAGAGATTGCTATTAGTATAGTGGATAGAAACTTAAGTACAGGCTCGGTGCCTGTGGCTCAATGGGCTAAGGCGCCAGCCACGTACACCTGAGCTGGCGGGTTCGAATCCAGCCTGGGCCCGCCAAACAACGATGGCTGCAACCAAAAAAACGTCCGGGCGTTGTGGCGGGCGCCTGTAGTCCCAGCTACTTGGGAGGCGGAGGCAAGAGACTCGCCTGAGCCCAGGAGTTGGAGGTTGCTGTGAGCTGTGATGCCACGGCACTCTACCCAGGGTGACAGCTTGAGGCTCTGTCTCAAAAAAAAAAGCTAGAAGAGGGTGGGAAGTGATTGCCTGTGGGGAGATTGTTCAGGAGTAGAAAGAGGAAAGAATGAAGGATTTTACTTTTAT
>CAUYRH010176364.1:0-10900 GCA_963574655.1 Perodicticus potto | reverse complement strand
TGTTGGTTGTTTTGAGGTTTTATGCAATAGAACTATTGCCTGGTTGACTGGTTGTGGCAATTTCACAAAAAAAAAAAAAAAAAAAAAAAAGATTTGCCTACATTTCAAATTTGAAAGTCTTCCAAATTTAAAAACGTGATTGTGAGGTGAGCTCTCAAATCAATTTGATTTCTGATATCAAATATAGATGTATGGTATTATTACCAAACAAGCAAATACTGGACTCCAGAAGCAAAAGTAAGGTATAATACATTTTGACCTTGGCACACATTACCCCACAGCCAGATATGGACATTGATTTTAGTTCTTGGATGAGAAGGACATGTTAATGGGAAATAGTGGAACTCAAGGGTGGTAAAAACAAGATAGGTGGAGGCCTCAGAAATTGACTTTTAAAATTAAGGTACCTCAGTAAAGACATAAAGATAATGAGGGAAGGGGGTCAATGAATACATTTTATAAAACTTGTAAGGACTGGGGTCGGGAAAGCAGATATATTAAATAAATGGAACTAAGAGACAAGAAAAAAGTAAGAATATTTTAGAAAAAGCATAAGATAATAAGTATATCACTATTTTATAGTCAGCAAAATAATGATGGAAAAAATACAACTTCACTGTGAAGGTTAAACTAACCCTTGAGCCAGGCACGGAGGCTCACATGTGAGCCTCTGGGAGGCCAAGGCAGGAGGATCACTTGAGGCCAGGAGTTTGCGACCAGCCTGAGCTGGTTAGAGAGAGACCCTACCTCTAACAAAAAAAATAGATAAATTAGTCAGGCATGGTGCCAAGTCCCAGCTACTTGGGAGGCTGAGGCATGAGAATTGCTTGAGCCCTGGAGTTTGAGGTTGCTGTGAGCTACGATGATGCCACTCCACTGTAGCCTGGGTGACAGAGTGAGATCCTATCTCAAAAATAAAATAAAATAATCCTTGAAATTAAAATGAGAAACCAAATGTTAGCCAGAGTAGACCATTGATACACTGTGTTGAATTTTCATAAGTTACTCTCCTTCATTTTCAACTCCTTGATGTAAAAACTCTTAAAACTCTTTCTCCAGTGTCATCTAATGCTGCAACCCAGTCCTGAACTCCCTCAGTCGTCAGACCTGCCAAACCCCATGCCACGAAGTACATTTTCTCCTTCGTTAGAAGTTATCCTCCTGTCCGTTATCTTTCTCCCAAAAATGCCTACGTGACTCTCAAAGTGCATTCAGTGTGGCTCATCTCCCCGAACCTACCTCACCAGTCAGACTGCACGGAGCTGCAGCGTGTGAGGCCTGGAGCTCTGACTTCAAACAGGCTTGGCCTTGAATCTCTGCCCTGCCTTCTATCGACACCCTCCAGCCAGTGAATTAACCTTGTAAAACTTGTTTTCCTATCTGAAAAATCTGGTTAGTAATATCTTCCTCCAAGTATGTCTTTGAGGATAAAATGAGATAATAGATGTAAACTCTTACCACAAAGCCTGGCTTATTATGAAGAGCTTTCAATCAATGGTAGTATATATGCCATTTTTGTAATATTTACCAAATTTCAAATTTCTATTTCTCTGCTCACTTGTAACTTCTGTGAGAGTTGGGACCATATTTTACCGGCCTTTCTCTATCCCTTATCATGGAATCTAATAAGTCATGTACACTCAGTAAAATATTTGCTGAATGGACACTTGCCCATGATTGTGGAAGCCCCCAAACCCTGGGCATAAATTGACATCAAACCATCATCCACTCTCCACTTGCTGCTCTTCATCCTAAAACCAGTGTAAAATCATGACAGTGTCAGAGTCAAGTCCTTGGCCTGCTATCCTGTGCCGGCCTCCTTTGGCAGAGACAAGGTTTCTTGGGGGTACAATGATGGTAATTTGCACGTCTTTGTCTCCCTCAAGAATTCCACATTCAGAGTTCACAGTTTGGAAAATCCAAACTATATTAACAGCCCATTAAGAAATTTGTAATAAGGGTAATTATTGAAAGAAGCTGGCAAACATAATTTGTCATTTCCTTCTTCCCTTCTGCAGGTATCCCTATATGCTTTTGATTTTTGTTTCAGTATTAAACATTTGAAAATATCATAACTTATTAATGTTCTAATAATATTTTCTCATCAACTAATTTCAACCCTCCAAAAGAAGGTGTTACTGAATTTTGTGTTCCAAATTACTGCCTCCCTGAGGCAATCATTTTACGTGTGTTATAATGATACATATCACTTTTCTGAACAAGATCTCAAAGACTAATGAAAGCTTTCAGATGCCTTGAAAATAGTTTCGGGACTAAACCCAAAATTTCTTTAAGCCCCAAACAACCTTTGGGTTTGCAGTAAGGTGAAATGATTTTCTTTTCCTGCTCTCAAGCCAGAACAAACAGATACAGTGTGTGGCAAGGCCATGTTCAAACATTATCCTGCCCGAACATATCCTTTTCTAAGTTCTTTGTACAGCACAGAGAGTACAGTGTTTACATTATAGGCATGATGACAGAACTCCCACCTGTAATTGTGCAGTTGGAGAAAAGAAATTGTTTTCTTTAAGTAAGGATGGGCAGAAACCCAAGGCACAATTTCAATTCCATTAAGTTTTGAATAGGAGGGAACAAGATAATTTAAAATCACCAACACATAGAAAACTGAGACTGCTTCTAGTTGGCAAAATCTGTTTTACAAATTGTAAACAGTGTATGATTTTAAAATATTTGACCAAAGAATAGTATTGGCATTCAGCAGAATCTTGAGGATGCTGATTTTATTCAGTACCATTCACTAAGCACAGGTAGTGTCCTAGGTCCCCAGCTAGGTGCTGGTGTCACGAAGATAAAGACAACTCTGGAAGTGAGGCCAGATCCAAATCTGTGGATTGCTGAGCACTCAGTTATAGCTATAAACAGAGGGTGTCAGGGCCTGGGGAGGGAAGCAGCTGCCTCTCCAGGGTGCTGGAGATGACTTCCCAGAGTAGATGACCCTTGAGCTGAGAACTGAAGTGCTTCCCAGGCAGGGAGAGGTGGAGGAAGTGTTTAAGACAGAGGGAACAGCATGTACGAATTGAGAGAGATTAAGAAGTGTGGTGAGAGGTCTAAAGAGGCATGTTGGGTTGAGATTGGAGGGATTGTGTGCCAGGTTTAAGACATTTGGATTTTATGCCAAATGCAGTGTGGAAGCAGGAGAGGTGAAGGATGAACTGGTATGGATACCAAGGGGGCAGAATATTGCCCCTGGGAAGAATAATGCAGTAGAAATGGGAAGGAAAGAGCAGATTCAAGGGATGGGTCTTTGTTTTTTTTTTTTTAGATAGACTCCATGCATTTTGATGATTGACCAAATATGAGGGTCAAGGATTGTCTTAGTCTGTTTTGTGTACTACTGTAACAGAATGCCACAGACCAAGGAATTTTATAATGAACAAAGATTTATTTCTTAACAGTTCTGTAGGCTGGGAGGTCCAAGGTCAAAGGTCCCACATCTGGCAAGGGCTTTCTTACTTCGTCATCTTGCTGGCTTCTCATGGAAGGTGGAAGGGCAAGGGAGGAGAAGAAGGGGGTTGAAAAGGGATCAAACTCATCCTTTACCAGGAACCTACTCCCACAATAACAGCATTAATTGCCTCTTAAAGGTTCCATCTCTCAACACCGTTGCCTGGGAAATTAAGTTTACGGCACATGAACTTTGGGGGACACATTCAGACTGAAGCAGGGATAAGCTACCTTAAGGGAAGCAGGAGGCATGTTAATGTGCTGTGAATACTGTAACAGGAATGAGTCTGTCCTGTGACTTCTAAATAGGTCTCAGCCCGGGACCTCCTGAGAAGTGCAGTGTCAATCATTCGACAGGCAGGCATGGTCACAGCCTGCCTTCTAGCTATAGAGAGAGATGCAAAAGAAAGGCAAGCAGAAGCAGCTCATTTCCCCACCCTTGCTTAAGAAGGCTATTCCTCTCCCCCACATGCCCACCCTCGCCCCGACCCCGTTTCTTAGACATTGCAAGCTGCTAATCAGAAGGGCGTCCAGAGCTAGGATGAGCTGGGTGGCAGGATTGAAATAGAATGAGAGGACTGTTGGTTTCCTGTAAGGATAATAGTACTTTGATTCTAGAAGACAGAATAGGCGATAAAGAACGTTACAGTCCTAGAGTAAGGAGGAACCCACAGAGGCCAGTCGCATGGAAAAGGGTCTGCTTCACTGTGTCCCTGAGTGTCATTCTGATGCTGTCCTGTGGTGCAACCAGAGAAAGAATATTGAAAAGAGGTTTAAAACTACTCTTATCAGCCTCCATGGCCTTCCAGAACTACGTCGTCATGCCCACTGCTGGGCGTATCTGGACTTGTTTTCTCTCTGCTTTTCTTTGCCATCCAGACTCAACAAAATCTGTACTCCTTTGGCTCAGAGCTGATTCTGGCAGTAGGGCAGAGAAGGAACGTGTTTTCTCTCTGTCCTGCGATAACGTACATCTTAATTCAACAACACTGAATTCAGCTCCTTATGTAGATAGCAGGAGAGGAGGTAAGTATTCACCACAGTGTTTTAGAAAAGTGTTTTTCAACTCTGCCTCCAGACCTGTTAGTGGTCATAAAGCCAACCTAGCAAGTTGTGACCAGTAGTAATAAAAAAAAAAGAAAATACAAACACAAATGCAGGAATTATGTGAAATCTGTGTCTGTTTTACACCTACACGTGTACTATCAATGATGTAAAACGTGCTCCTCTCTGAATCGTCCTAAGACTGTTTAAGACCTTGTATCCAGACTGTCTCTGAGGATAGCGCATTTGAACGAGGGGTCAAATGAATTTTGAATACAGGCCTGGAAACCAGATCCCCAGGTCGTTATGGAAAATGGATCCTAGTCTTACCATGAACTTACAAATGAACTTTAGAGCACAACCTTTTTGTAAGTAGAGACCTACCTTTGTTAGGCAGGTTCTTATTTCTGAATTTGGAAAAAAAAAATACTTCTTAGCAGATGTATTAGTTTTCTAGAGCCGTCTAGAGCTGTATTAGTTTTCTAGAGCTGTCGACAATTATAGCTGCAAACACTTAACTGTGAATTGGTCTGAAAACTCTTATATTTGTTTTCCAAAAACTAAGAGGGAAATTTTATTTCATGTTCTTGAGTGGGGCCAAGCCAAAAATCTAAGCAGCAGAATAATTCACTTTCTAGTTGGCACGAGTCGTGGTTAACCTGAGGCTGTGCATAAACGGAAAATGCTCGAAGGTGGCACCTTATGCTTTGAGAGGAAGGAAAGGAAAATGGTGCTAACTTTACTTATCTCCTCACTTTCCTGGAAAATTCATCTAAGAAAATTCCTCCCCTTGGCCTGCTCTGTAGCAAGTGAGGGAAAAGTCTGAGTTCCTGAAAAAATGTGAGACTTTTCTTTCCCTTGTCACTCACTTCCTCTGTCTCTTTCCCTCTTTGTTTTTGGTTTTTAAGCCCACGTGGATGGTGTTTGTTAGTTTCTAACAGGAATGGAACTGATTTCTTAGCATTTACTTATTTTTCTGTACTTTTCAGTTCTTGAGGAACACTTGCAAACTATTCTTTCTATCGCAAATCATTTGAAAATGTATGTCCGGTGTGTAACATGCAAATTATGTTAAATTGGGAGGTAGCTACATTAGCCAATTGGAAAGCTGAACTAATTGGGACATTTATCAGGACAGTTGAAAGAGAAAGCGAATGAATTGGTGGTTTGATGGAGTAGTGGAAGGCTCATTCTGAGCACCTCACTCTGGGAATTCTCCCAACAGTATCGGGTTTCCTTAGATATATAAACACCACAATTTCCTTTTGCTTGCTGTGTAATTAGAATGAGAGGCATTGCACTCTGTGGCTTCCGTTTAGAAATTCGTGCAGCTCGTGGAGACTGACCTTCTGTCTATCTGTCCTTTATTTAAATGCATTTACCAATGTTGAGTCATGTCTTAAAAAGTTGGCTAGAAAGCTGCCCAAACTGTAAGTTACTGTCATTCTCGTTTGCAGCTTCTTAGATTTCAACTGTTATTTGGGTCTGTTTGATAAAGGTTTTCCCCACAGGCAGTTGTTTTGAGAATAGTACCCCATATCTGAGGACACTAAGCCCTGAATTGCACTCCGTAAGTGAGGTGATTGGACAAATCTCGGTGTATGTTTGAATTTAAAAAAAAAAAAAACATCTACTAATTGGCTGCTTAAGCTTGACCAGTATTCAGCGTCAACAAATAGAAAATAATTAATTCATGGGGTTGTCACTGGTAACCAAGGAGGAAATCAAATGAATTGTAAGTTGTTACAGTTGGTCGTTGCCTTGATTCCCTGGCCCCTTCTTCATTCCCAGTCCGTGTGCTTGCTTTTAAAATTAAAAGTGAATCAGAATTTTGAATTCAGGAAAAAGTATGACCAACTCTGCTCAATTTAAAATTTAGGCAAAATTATTTAATATCATTGGACCTGACTGAGATTGTCACAAAACCAGGGACAGGTGTACATAACCTCTATAAATAGATAGGTCAGCGCCTATGCTGATGGTATCGTATCTGTTTTGCACAGCCATGTAAAAGGGATAATCCTTTCAAATGCATTGCATTCTGATTTGTAAATTTTGTGGAAAAGTTTATTTTCTCAATTTTATTTGGAAGAATTGTCCTTTGCCATTTTTTCTTAAAATTGCCTTACAATTCAGTGCATTAAATTGATTTTAAAAATTAGTTTAATTGATTTGAAATTAATGCTGTAGCTGTTCAGAATTTACACCTTTGCCAATACTATATTACTAAACTCCAGGCAATGGTACTTTTATGAAAGGAAAGGGAGAAAACAAAAATTGATTTGTTTACCCTCATTTTCTTTTCTAATGATATTGCTCTTCTTGGGTACCCAGCATGGATTGCCACCCTGTGGACTGCTGATTATTGACTAAATGTAATAATGAGCCTGTTTCATTTTAGTTAAACTTCAGTGCTTATATTTTCTTTTTTAGAATACTTAAAACTGATTGAAGTTCAGAAACGTAGCCAAATTAAGAATTTATCTTTTATTGACAAATTCATTTGCATGGGCAGCCTGAAAAATGTTTGCTTACAATTGAAAACTTATGTTTCTATCAAGAGATATATTCTTGGTTTGGTGCCAGCATATTTTAATAAATTAACAGCCTTATAAGTGCTGTCAGGCATAATACATTATGAATGGGCTTTGACTGAGGTGATGAAGAGTTGCTATAACCAGAAGCATGACAAGTCAGTAGCTTATAATCCACAAGATCTTGTTGTGGCTGCCAGAATGCAGACTGACCATCAAATAGATTTTCTTCCCTAACCTTGTCATCTCACTGGACTTTCTGAGGCAAGGTCTCTGTCACCCAGGCTGCAGTATAGGGAGCACAGTGACCCATCATAGCTTGCTGCAACCTCAAGCAATCCTACCATCTCAGCTTCCAATGGCAGGCAAATACTACCTATAGGCAAATACTACCATGCCTGGATAATTTTTTAAAAGTACTAACTATATTTTTTGTAGAGACAGGGATTTCTATATATGGCCCAGGCTGATCTTAAACTCCTGGCCTCAAAGGATCCTCCCATCTTGACCTCCCAAAGTGCTGGGATTATGAAGGTAACCCACCGCACCTGGTCCTCCTCATACTTTGATAGATTAAAACTGAAGGACAGACACTATACAACAAAAATGAACTAACATGTCATACGCAGCAATTTACACATCATTAGCTGTGTCATTTAGGTGAGTTATGTCCACTTTGAGCCTGCTTTTCTCATCTGAATAAGAGAGGGGACAAAGGACAAGTACCAGACGGAGTATTGTGAGGATCTAAATGAACTTAATGTAGGGCCTGGGAAGTATGCAGCCCTCAGTCATAATTGGTAATAAATGTGTGCGGGAAAGAAGGATAGATTGTGATTCCCCCTGTTTGCTGCAAGGAAATTTAACACGCACACACACAAAAACCTTAGCCACAACACGCAAATGTCAGAGCTTTTGCCCCATTTAATCGTCTGTCAAAAGCACTTTAAAAAACCAAGCATATTGTTAAATTTAATGTACATCAAAGTACATCATCATAAGCATGCCAGTATTTTTTCTAGTTTGTTACATGTTAGAGTTAAGGACCTATTCTGGGCAAAGAAAGTATTTAGCACATCAGCAGTTTTACAGTACATGGTGTGTTTTCCTATAATAACAAAATGGTTATAGGTTTTTAGTGGTAGCTTTTTCGACACAATGTTGGTTATAATTAGTACTTTTGACACTAATTCCTTGATTAGGAAAGAAAACCAATTCTAACATTTTTATAATTTGTTTTATTAAGTGTTTTCTAGGAATATCTCGATGTGAAATGTGTAAGCTACTTGTGTCAGGTTGACTTAAAGCTGTCACCTCCTGTGGTCACACTGTTCCAGGTGGCTTCTTCCCAGGACACCCGGACACTCCCCTGGTGTCACTCCTAATTCTTCACCTCTACAACCTGACTCCACCAGCTTTGACCTGTTTAAAGCTGATCTGTCATTTACCCCTCAGATGGAGAGAATTAACACATTTAATTATAAACCTTGAAATATTTGGCAACATGGACACTAGGACAGCTGAGGGATGTTGAAATTGGAAACTGAGATCATGAGAGAATGAAACATAGTACATCATATTTTATGGGATGTTCCATGTTAAGAATGTTACGATGTTTCCAACTTCCAAGACAGGTTGTTTTTGTTGTGTATTTTACACTATTGTTCTGTAATAAAATTTATTGACTGCCAGTTTAATATTATCAGAGGAAGCCAATGTTTCTCTTTTTATCAATAATATTTAAGAAAACAAAAAATTCAAAAAAAGGAAAAGAACACTGAAGTTAACTATTTACTTTCCCAAATGCTATAGGGTGGTATACACCCCATCTGGTGTACAAGAGTAACCAGACGGACACAAGAAGAAAATATTAGAGCTTCCTTTTCTATCTAATACTTTATCTTTCTACTTTTAATCTGTTAAATGATGCACATAAACTAATATAGACATACACATCAGTCATATATGTGAGGAGAGGAGCTACTGAAAAGCAAATTTTATAAGAACACATAATTTTAAAAGTTCAAAGTCTACTCCCAAGGACACTAAAGAGTCACACTTTGACTTTCTCAAAAAGTCACAAAAAATTGTGTTAAAGAAAGAATATTCCATTATAACATACAGTTTCTATTTTGTAAATTGAATTCCATTGTATTAAGCTTCATGTTGTTTCTGTATTATTTGAGGAGCTTAAACTATTTTTAGGGTTTTTTTCTATGCCCTTTCATGTTATCCACAGTAGGTAATACTTAGTAGAATCACTCCAGAAGAAGAACAAGCACAGCAGTGTTGTGTTGTTTACTGATATGCTCTTCATTGCTGGAGAATCATTCCTGAAGTGACTCAGACTTAACCCTAATAGTTTGTGGGCTGTTTCTTATTTTTGTCATCATGTTGATGAGCTGTAATGAACTTTGTTGATAAATGAGTATGTAGTCATTTTACAGGTTTGTGTGTAATATATGAATACTTGTATAGGGGCTTATAGAATAAGATTGTAAAAAGCTTTCTCTTGAAAGTGTGCCATGAATTACTTTTGCCTGAGGGTAATCTTGCAAGTAGATTGATCTCTTTTGGCTAGATCCAAGGTCGAGTGTGTTTTACTAACCTTACTCCATCCTGAGATTGGCTCTAATGTGTCAAAATCTGTGACAAGTAGAACAGTTTTGGTAAAATTCACACATTATATTAACAGAAATTATATTAATTCAAAGTTTATTTTCCTTTTAGTTCACAGGAAGATGAAAGACCTATGTCACCTTTCTATTTAAGGTACTTATTTGATTTTTGTTGGTCTAGAACAGAGGAGGGATAAAGCTTGTTTGGGTTTATTCGCCCATTGTACTCCTTTTTCAATAGCATATTCTATACTGCGGCAATACTAAGTTTGCCAGAGCACCTCACCCTATTGTTTAAGAAATTGGTTTAAGAAATATTTCTTAAATGTTTGATATAGTTCAAACAACTAAAGAAAGATAAATTTGTTTTAAATTCAGAAATACCAAGGGGATCATCTTAATTTTTAAAACTGACTGATGATTAGGCTTTAACCTAAATTAGAAATCTCTTTTCTGTGTGTTTATGCAGGAAAGAGGGGTGGGTGAGTGCAAGGTCCTCTCCCAGAAGCAGCTGTGGGTTATGTTAGATCATTTCTGTGTGGTAGTGGGGTAGGAAACTAAATACTCTGCAGGTTCATGGAGTTCGGGATTATTTTATAACGTTTATGAAGATGGAGTAATAATAATTAAAGTAGGTAAGTTAACTAAATTCAGAGCAGATGTTAGATAAGATCACTTCTCTTTTTTGTTTTTTGTTTTTTATTAGATAAGATCACTTCTCTGCAGTGACTGAGTGTTTGCTGCGCTGATGTGATTTTTCAGTGAACCATCTGGCTGAGATGTTCCCTAGAACGAAGTCTTTCTTTTTTTATTTTTTTCTTTTCTTTACTCTTTTTCTTTCTTTTTTTTTTTAATTTTATTGTCTTTATTATTAAATCATAGCTGTGTACAATAGTGCAATCAAGGGGTACAATGTGCTGGTTTCATATACAATCTTAACTATTTTCATCAAACTAATTAACATAGCCTTCCTGGCATTTTCTCAGTTATTATATGAAGACATTTGCATTCTGCATTTAGTAAGGTTCGCCTGTACCCTTCTAAGATGCACCGTAGGTGTGGCCCCACCAATTACCCTCCCTCTGCCCCAATCTCCCACCTCCCCTCCCTACCCTTGCCCCTTTCCCCATATTCTTGTGTTATAGTTGGGTTATACCCTTCATACAACAGCTATAAATTAGCTTCATAGTAGGGCTGAGTACATTGGATACTTTTTCTTCCATTCTTGAGATACTTTGC
>CAUYRH010176362.1:0-20128 GCA_963574655.1 Perodicticus potto | reverse complement strand
AATGTTTAAAATAATTTTTTTTTTTTTTTTTTTGTAGAGACAGAGTCTCACTTTATCGCCCTTGGTAGAGTGCTATGGCATCACACAGCTCACAGCAACCTCCAGCTCCTGGGCTTAGGCGATTCTCTTGCCTCAGCCTCCCAAGTGGCTGGGACTACAGGTGACTGCCAGAAAGCCTGCCTATTTTTTTGTTGCAGTTTGGCCAGGCCCAGGTTTGAACCCATCACCCTCGGATATGGTGCCAGTGCCCTACCCACTGAGCCACAGGCGCTGCCCTAAAATAATTTTAATAAAAATAAGTTTTCATGCCAGTCTAAGAAATAAGTATGTCTATAATCTTTTATCAAGGCGAAATTTTAGCTTGTTATAGGTTAGGTCCTTCATCTAATCAGATTATTTTTTGACTCTTTATTCAAGGGAATAAAAACTTAAATCCCATTCTGGTTGAAATAATTCAGCATTTGCTGGAATGCCCCATGATACTTACCATTACAAACTGAAATACTAACTAAAAGACTTTTGAGCTGGGTACAGTAGCTCACATCTGTAATCCTACACTCTGGGAGGGCAAGGCAGGTGGATTGCTTGAGCTCATGAGTTCGAGACCAGTCTTAGCAAGAGCAAGACCCTGTCTCTAAAAAATAGCTGGGTGTTGTAGCAGGTGCCTGTAGTCCCAGCTATTAGGGAGGCTGAGGCAAGAGGATCGCCTGAGCCCAGGAGTTTGAGGTTGCTGTGAGCTATGATGCCACAGCACTCTACCCAGGGGGACAAATGGAGAATCTGCCTAAAAAATATATATATACATTCATTAATAATATATATTTATGAATATATATTACATATAATATATATTTTTGAGATATATATGTATATATATATATATCAGCTCAAAAGGAAGAAAGAGAAATGTTCACATGTCAAAATCAAACAGAACAGTTAGTGAGTGGTACTTAAACCAAGCAGTCCATGAGAATATTAAGACAAAACAGACTTAAGGGTTACACTTCTACTCCACAGACTCTAACTTTTCTTTAATAGCAATCAGATATCTCTACCAGTACAATGGCTTAGCCAGACACATGCAACATACCAAGTTAGGTGCAAAAGTTAACTAATTAAGATTAATATTAAGGGCTCAGTGCCTGTAGCATAGTAGGTATGGCACCAGCCACATACACTGAGGCTGGTGGGTTCGAACCCAGCCCGGGCCAGCTATACAACAATGACAACTGCAACAAAAAAATAGCCGAGCGTTGTGGCAGATGCCTGTAGTCCCAACTACTTGGGAGGCTGAGGCAAGAGAATCACTTAAGCACAAGAGTTTGAGGTTGCTGTGAGCTGAGACTATGACGCCACAGTACTCTACTGAGGGTGAGACAATGAGACTGTCTCAAAAAAAAAAAAAAAAAAGAAAGAAAGAAAAGAAAAGAAAAAAGATTAAAATTAAGGCCAACTGTGATGTCTCATTCCTATAATCCCAACAATTTGGGAGGCTGAAGCAGAAAGATCAATTAAGGCGTCTGTGGATGTAGCCATCTATGATTGTGCCACTGTACTTTATCTGAGCAACAGGGCAAGATCTGTCTCAAAAAAAAAAAAGGATTAAAACTAAAGCCTTGGGCAGCACCTGTGGCTCAGTCAGTAAGGCGCCGGCCCCATATACCGGAGGATGGTGGATTCAAATCCAGCCCCTGCCGAACTGCAAACAAAAAAATAGCTGGGCATTGTGGCGGGCGCCTGTGGTCCTAGCTACTCGGTAGGCTGAGGCAAGAGAACTGCCTAAGCCCAGGAGTTGGAGGTTGATGTGAGCTGTGTGATGCCACGGCACTCTACCGAGGGCGATAAAGTGAGACTCTGTCTCTACAAATAAATAAATAAATAAAAAGAAATTAGAAAAAAAAAAAGAAAAAACTTAAAAAAAAAAAACACCAAAGCCTTTGCCATAATAGGTCAGAAATCAAATCTGTATTTAGGCCAATCAACTAATATAAAACTGATTGGCTGTCTTAGAACCTTAGAGGTCAGCCAGAGATTTAAAAACAAAACTAAACACAAACAAACAAACAAAAAAAACCCAAAACAGTAAGATACATGAAAGAATCTGATATAAATAAAAGTAGTATAGACATACAGAAAAGAGGTGGTGATTCACATTTGAACAAGTAGAAATAGCTAAGCAATCTGAAATCTTGATAGGCATAATTTTTAAACTAAAAAATAGATAAAGCAACAAAATCCATTAACTACAGGCAGTTCTTAAATAAACATACTCTAATTAAAAAAAGAACCAAGTACAGATCATAGAAATGAAAGAATTCACTGAAGTTGAAACTCAATAGATGGAAGTAAAACTAGACCATAAAACGTGGAAAAGAGAATTAATGATTTGGAAGTAGAAGCAATTTCCAAAATGCAGCACAGAATAACAGAGTTAGAAAATATAAAAGAGAAAAGACATGGAAGATACAATAAAAAGTTGTGACATATCTCTAATGAGAATCAGAGAAAAAGGCCAGATTTGGCGGGTCACACTGTCATCCTAGCACTCTGGAGGCCAAGGCAGGAAGATTGCTTGAGCTTAGGAGTCTGAGACTAGCTTGAGCAGGAGTGTGACTGACCCCCATCTCTACTAAAAGAATAGAAGAATTAGCTGTTCTTAGGTGGGTGTTGTGGAGGATGCCTGTAGTCTTAGCTTCTCAAGAGGCTTGAGGCAGGAGGATCTCTTGAGCCCAGGAGTTCGAGGTTGCTGTGAGTTATGATGATGCCACTGCACTCTATCCTGGGCGACAGAGTAAGGCTCTGCACCCACTGCCCTTAAAAAAAGAAAGAAAAGAAAAAAGAAAAGAAAAAGAATCAGAGAAAAGGAGAACAGAAAAAAAGTTTGAGAAGCAAAATAAGCATATACCAATATATACTAAATAGTCTAGAAAATGTGACCCTCAAAGAGAATACCCAAATAAGGAAAGCAACATCACATAATTCCTATCAAGATACATTCCCAGCATCATAATCAGGCAAAGTTCTTTCATTGTCTTCAAACTTCCTGAATTTATGTCACATCTACATTGTTTTGTTAGCTATAAATCATAGAGTGATGCACATAATATCTTCCATAATACCAAGGGATCTTTAACAATAGTAGGCCTGCGGATCACTATCCTGTTTCATCAACCTTTTCAGGGGTGCATGTCTTTTTTTGCCTATATGTGATGTTGGACATCATGAAAGGTATGCACAGACCTGTTTATTTGCTAATCAGCTTTCATTAGTGTTTGAATATTTACTGTGTGGCCCAAGACAACTCTTACTCTTCTCATGAAGAGCAGAAAAGAAAAAAACCTCTGCTTTTATGAAAGCACACCAATGTAACTGTATGTTAATATCTGATATAATACCATTTCATTTATTACAGTTTGGCATTATCACTTGCATACCTTTTGTCAGCCAACTTGGTCAAAACTGTTTTCCAAAATTCAAAATAAATGGCAGAATACAAAACCACACTCATAGGCTGAGAGCATATACTAGTCTATAGTCTTAGTTATCACTGGCTAATAGCATCTGATACCACTCAGAGCATAAGAGAAATACATATTCGCAATGTTCTACAAAGTATTTGTTTATATATCTAGAAATGAAAAGGGCTCAAAAAACAAAAAATCACCTCATCCCACCTCCACATTCTTTCTCAGAAAGCTGGTAGAGAATGTGGTGCAAAACAAGGAAAGCAAGAAAGAGAAAGACAGAGACTCCAGGAAGCAGAGAACACCAGAGGAAGAATGGAAAAGAAAATACCCCAGGTAATGGTGAGGAAGGGCACAGGATAATAGTGATATGCAAGGCACAGAAATTAACCATCCAAGATACGGTTAAACATTAGACATGGAAGGAGAAAATAGGGAGAAAGGTCACCCACCTGCTTTTAGCATGTAAGGTCAGACAGACACAAGGTTTCTGGCAGCTGAGATGTTCCAGTTAAATTACATCAATAGTATGAGCCTCCTAGATATGATATGCAACTGTAGTGGTCATGGCAGCAAAAGTGCCAACAGCTTTCTGATCTCTAGATCATGACCTTGAACCATGATCTGGAGATGGTCCCTGAATAATTTTATAATTCTCTATATAAACGTCCTTTCTGATTGAAATTCCAAGAGTGGGGCGGCACCTATGGCTCAGTGGGTAGAGCACCAGCCCCATATAACCCAGCCCTGGCCAAAGTGCAACAAAAAATAGCCAGGCATTATGGTGGGTGCCTATAGTCCCAGCTACTTGGGATGCTGCGGCAAGAGAATCGCCTAAGCCCACGAGTTGGAGCTTGCTACCGAGGGTAATAAAGTGAGACTCTGTCTCTAAAAAAAGTTAAAAAAAAAAAAAAAGAAAGAAAGAAAAGAAATAAATTCCAAGAATGTTTTTTGTTTTGTTGTATAATATAACTGATACATTTTCCTTAATGAATTGTGATAAAACTTAAGGGGAAAAATCAAGAAATACCAATGTAAGCATGTTATACAGAAATTCAAAGGTACATTTCAAAAGGATTGGCTATATTTTATAACAAGCCTCTTAAAATTTCGATGTTTTAGGAAATGGGCAAATAAAACATTCTGAAGATGGGTAATAGTGATGCTCACATAAAAATGTGAATGCAAAAAAATTTAAAAAATTTAAAAAAAATGTGAATGCTACTAAACTATATGCTTGAAATGGTTAAAATGGAAAATTTGGTGATGCATCTTTTACTACAATAAAAAATCTGAAAAAATTTTAAGATAACAAGAGTTTTACTGCTTCACACCAATATATGACAGTGTTTCATAATAAAATGCACTGTAAACTAAATATGAACAGAGTATCAGTTCAGTAAAAACCAAACTTCAGGTTTGGCGCCTGTAACACAGTGGTTACAGCGCCGGCCACATACACCAAGGATGGTGGGTTCGAACCCAACCTGGACCAGCTAAATAATAATGACAACTGCAACAAAAAAATAGCGGGGCATTTTTGTGGGTGCCTGTAGTTCCTGCTACTTGGGAGGCTGAGGCAAGAGAATCGCTTAAGCCCAAGAGTTTGAGGTTGCTGTGAACTGTGATGTCACAGCACTCTGCTGAGGGCAACATAGTGAGACTCTGACTCGGGGGGTTGGGGGGAAAGGACCCAAACTTCAGATAGTCATCATAATTCTTTCCACTATCACTCTTTTTTTCAGATGCTGGCATGAAATTATTCATACTATATAACTTAAGCCAACCTATAAAGGTTCACATTCTCTTTTCACATTACAGCCCTGCATACAATTTGTAGTTAAAAACTGAGTTCCAATAAACACATCTTTACTATTAAGGATTCAATTAAACCATTTTTAATTTACTTTTTTAACTTTGAGATATAATTTACATGATGTAAAATGTACCCATTTTAAGTGTACATTTGATGAGTTCTGAAAATTACCTATAATGGCATAAGAAACACTGCCATTCATCTGTTTAAAAAAGATGTTTAGTATCTGCTTTTTTAAAAAAAAAGAAAGAAAGAAAAACTGTCATTAAAAGTTTCCTCCTATAATCCTAGCACTCTGGGAGGCCTAGGTGGGTGGATTGCCTGAGCTCACAGGTTCAAGACCAGCCTGAGTCAGAGTGAGAGCTCATCTCTAAAAATAGCCTGGCGGCACCAGTAGTTCAATAGTTAGGGCACCGGCCACATACACCCAGGCTGGAGGGTTCAAACCCGGCCTAGGTACAGCTAAACAATAATGACAACTGCAACAACAACAACAACAATAACAATAGCGGGGCATTGTGGCAGGCACCTGTACTCCCAGCTACTTGGGAGGCTGAGGCAAGAGAATCACTTAAGCCCAAGAGTTTGAGGTTGCTGTGGTGAAGTTACAGCACTGTATTGAGGATGACATAGAGAGACTCTGTCTCAAAATAAACAATTAAATAAATAAAATAAAAAAACAAAAATAGCTGGGAGTTGTGGCTGGCATCTGTAGTCCCAGCTACTTGGGAGGATGAGGCATGAGAATCACTTAAGCCCAAGAGTTTGAGGTTGCCATGAGCTATGATGCCAAGGCACTCTACCAAGGGCGACAAAGTGAGACTCTATCTCCAAAAAAAAAAAGTTTCCTTTGTGCCCCTTTACAATAAATCTACTCCACTTACCAACCGCTGAAAAAACTAATCTATGTTTTTTTTTACCAGATATTAGATAACACTTCTAGAGTTCTGGACTCAAAGTAGCATCTGACCAAAAACCTACATGTGATTTTTTCAGGCTCACTCATAAGCATTTATAAAGGCTTTACCTGATAAGCCTTAAAGGGAGAAACTGCCCTTTCCACACCAGACTTTGCCCACCCGATGTCCTATAGTCTCTGAAGAGAGGTGCAGTCAAAAAACTCAGTTCCCTCCTTGCCAGCCATCCTCTTATGCATAGCTGCATGCCTAGCCCAGGCACTTTTAACCAGAGGCCTCTTTATCTGAAGCCTTTGGCTGAGACCTTAGGCTCTTTAACAGAGAGGAAGGAGGAAGGCAAGGAGGTTTAACCCTAAAAGACACTTCTCTAGGCTGATTTAGAAAACAGTATTTTTCCATTCCTCGCCCTTCCTCCTTACCCTTCCCTGACCCCCATTTTCTTTGGTGCTCCCTCAGCAATTAGATGATGTCTATGCTGATCTACCTCACTCTCAACCAGATGCATCATTCCATAGGAAAAAAGGGAACAGCAAAGAGGACTTCCTCCAGTTTAAACTCTTGCTTATACTAATAAGTAATTAAAGTCTTGACTGTTAATTCATTTTAGCTTATTAGTCCAATTGGTCACTCTAATGCCTGGCAGAGCTGTTCTCCAGCTCAACTGAGCCCCTGACAATACTTTTGTATCTGAATTTTTTCACTTAGCATAAAGTTTTTTGAGATTCATGCATGCTGCTTTATAAACAGTAGTTTATGCCTTCACACTGCTCAGTAGTATTCCATTATATTATATTAATATAAATATACTGCAATTTGCTTATCCATTCATTTGCTAATGGATATTAGATTTGTTTCTAGTGGTCAGCTATTATGAACATTCCGATACAAACCTTTTTGTAGATATACTTTTTCAATTTTCTTAGATAAATATACAGAGAAGAATTGCAAGATCATATTAACTACATAAGAAACTACCAAATTGTTTTTATTTTATACACATGTATGAGAGTTATAGATGATTCTTATCTTCATAACACTTTGTATGGACAGTCTTGTTAACTTTAGTCACTCTCTTACATATGTAATTATACCTCACTGTGATTTCAATTTGCATAACCTGATTAATGTTAATATACATCTTTTCAAGTGTTTATTGGTCATTCATAGATCTGCTATTTTGAAATGCCTATTCAACTCTTTTGCCTAATTTGCAGGGGGGGAGGTCTTTTTTAAAAGCATGCTGTAATTTTGTGGCGATATTGAGTAATTAAGAAAGAATTAAAAGGTTAACTATACTGAGTCATATAATCAGTAAACACTGCATATCTATTTTTATCCTAATTTCTCTCAGCAATATTTTATAGTTTTCCACAATTACACTCAAGTGGGGGTAGAAGGGGGAGGAAAAGAGGAAAGGGGAGCAGGAAGGGGCATTGGCAAGCTCTCACCTAATGTGCACAATGTAAGGTATACAGCATACCCCTTGTGCAAAGGTCTCAGCTACAACTTGAACTTTACCTTATAAACACAATTAGATTGGGCACAGTGCCTCACACCTATAATCATAGCACTCTGGGAGGCCAAGGCAGGTGGATTCCTTGAGTTTGAGACCAGCCTGAGCAACAGAGAGCTCCAGACTCTAAAAATAGCTGGGCACTGTGGCATGTGCCTGTAGTCCATGCTACTTAAGAAGCTGAGACAACAGGATTACTTAAGTCCAAGAGTTTGAGGTTGCTGTGAGCTATGACACCACAGCACTCTACCAAGGGTGACAAAGTGAGGCTCTGTCTCAAAAAAAAAAAAAAAAGAAACACAAATAAATATATCAGATTTATGTATTCATTCCACTGTTGATAGACTTTGGGGTTATTTTCAGTTCCTTGCTATTATGAATAAAGCCATATATGTAAAAAAATTAAAAAAAAAAAAAGAAACACAAAAATTGCAGCCTAATCATTTGTATCCTCCTATTAATTAGAAATAAGGATTTAAAAAATAAAAAATGCTTTATAGTTTTCAGTGCAAAGGTCTTGCACATATTTTATACAATTTACCCCTAAAAGTTTCTGTTTTTTATACTGCTGTAAATGTAATCATTTTCATTTTTCCAATTATTCTTTGATATATATAGAAATAAAAGGGGTTTCTTTTTTTTTTAGAGACAGTCTCACTTTGTCACCCTCGGTAGAGTGCCGTGGCATCACAGGTCACAGCAACCTCCAGCTCTTGGGCTTAGGCGATTCTCTTGCCTCAGCCTCCCGAGTAGCTGGGACTACAGGCTCCTGCCACAATGCCAGGCTATTTTTTTGTTGCAATTTGGCCAGGGTCGGGTTCAAACCCACCACCCTCGGTATATGGGGCTGGTGCCCTACTCACTGAGCCATAGGCGCCGCCCAAAAGTGGTTTTTGTATATGGTCTTTAAATCTCACAACCTCACTAAATTCACTTAAAAATTCTGCTCACTTTTTTTATATAAAGGCTCATGACATCTGCTCATAAAGACATTTTACTTCTTCTTTTTCAGTCAGTCTACATGCTTTTATTTCTACAAAGCCACAGTACTTAAGACAATATAATACCAGTACAAGTATACAGAAACTGACCAATGGAATAGAGTCCATAAACCAATACAGATAGATAGAGAGAGAGAGAGACAGACAGATGGACAGACAGACAGACAGTTACAGATTTACAAAGAGAGAGACATTTGATTTGTGACAAATGATCTGTTGAACTTCAGGTGATCTTTTCAATACATGATGCAAGGCTAACTGGAATCCATAAGGAAAAATTACCCTACACCAAAAAGTTATTCTGAGCTAGAGTGTAGATCTAAAAGTAAAAGCTAACAACCAAGTTTCTAAGAAGAAAACAAGAAAGAACATATTATTGATCTTGGGATAGGCAAAGATTTCTTTAAAATGATATATGAAACAGTAACTATAAAAGATTGACCAATTGGACTTCATTAAAATTAAGATTTTCTGTTCATCAAAAAAAATCACTATGAGAATCAAAGGCCAACCAAAAGATTGAGAGAAGATAAATTTATAAGACATTTAACTGACAAGACTCATATTCAAAATACTGTATTTTGAATGGGGGAGTGGTTCCAGGACTCCAACCTATACCAAAATCCATACAAACTCAAGTCCTGCAGTAGGCCCTACAAAACCTACCTATACAAAAAGTCAACTAGTTCGGTGGCTCATGTCAGTAACCCCAACAACAATGAGAGGATGAGGAAAGATCACTTGAGCCCAGGTGTCCAAGATAAGCTTGGGCAACATAGCAAGACCCTATCCCTAAGAAAGTTTTTCTAATTAGCCAGGCATAGTGGCACACACCTATACTCACAGCTATGTGGGAGGCTGAGACAAGGGGATCACTTAAGCCCATGTATTCAAGGCTGCAGTGAGCTAGGACAACACCACTTCTCTCCAGCCTAGGGGATGGAGCAGATCCTATCTCTAAAGAAAAGAAAGAAAAGAAAAGTTTGCTTTACCTATAGGTAGGTTACACATCTTACCAATACTGTATTTTCAATCTGTGTTTGGTTGAAAATTGAAAAAAATCCAGGTGTAAGTGGATCTGTGCAATTCAAACCTATGTTGTTCAAGGGTCAATTGCATATTATTTAAAATTCTTACAAAGCTATACAAGAAAGACAAAGCATCATTTTTTTAAAGGGGCAAATAAATAGAACTGTCACTGTGGTAAAGATGTGAAACAACTGAATTCTTGCAATCTGCCTTACCCACACGACACAAAAATTAGCTAATGAAACCTAACTAAAACAAGGCCTGACTGAATCTGTGAAACTTATGGGAATATGGAAGCCTGAGATACTGCCCAGAGACCAGTGAAACTATTTGGGTTTTGGCAAAGCCACGTCTTCCATCTGAGAATCCTGCTAAACCTGTTAATAAAGTTAGGGGGAGGAAAGATCTGAAATTGAATAGAGTCAGAAGCCAAAATAATCAATAAAAGATTTACAATGGATCATCAGCTAGGCAGTGCCTCTTGGTCCTAGAGTCTCAGACATTATGACCTCAAAGCTCAAATAACTTTAGAGGTATCCTTACTGCTGACACAAGAAGGAAGACAGAAGCCTCGGGCAGAATTGATTCCAACACCTCAGCAGACTTAGGGAAAACATCAGCAGAGATTAGAAACCTGCCTGATGTAAGTGTTCAGTAGAACCCTTTCTAAAAATTACAGCTAACTTGTATTGGGCATTGGTTAAACTGCCATCCAAAGTCATCAAACAAACAATTCTGAGCTAAGAAATACTGATCATGCCCTGGATGCCATCAAAGAATCATTCAGATAAGGAGAAGGCCACTTGTAGAGCTCATTGATAACACAGAAATGTCATATGCAAGAGTGCACTAGAGGGGTGAGTTCAAGAGTTTATTGCAAACTGATCACTTCACTGCCTTGGAAGCCACTAATAGAAATGCCCACTTAGGACTTCCCAGTGTGGAATCCTATCATCCTCTCCCAGACAAAGCACAACAGGCCACTTGGTCTGAGGATGACAGTTCCTTAATTGTAATGGAACACTAAAACCAGCCTATGGAAGCCACCTGTGTCTCTTTCCTATTTCAAAATAGGTGGTGTCATGTTTTAACTGGAAATTCAGCCACAGTGAGACTATTTATACTATGAAAAACAGTAAGTGTTACAAATAAGAGCTTTTTCTTTTATTGGCCAGACACCTAGTATTTTATCAGTTACCAGCCTATCATTACCTGCTTAAAGCCTGTGACTACTTTTTGAAAATCAAAAAATATCAGCCATATACAACTGACAGTAAAAATGGGGTAGGATATGCTAAAGGTTAATCTATACAATGGGCCTTTGGGGAAAGAGCTATATATTCACAAAATCTTCGGTCATTCTGCTATGATCTGATAAAAAGAGCTTAGACAACTGGGCAACAAATTATTTTTTTTTATTTTTATTATTTTCTGTGCAACTGCAAGAAAAAAAAAATTAAAGTGCTGGTTCAGCAGAGGGCTGAAATGCTAAGGTAAATGCCCAGTTAGACTAGCCTGTTGAGTTAATGAAATGAGACAGAACTGGGTTGCTCAAACAATACAAAGATGGGACAAATGGCAATGTATTTCCTTTGCACTGAGTAGGACTATATTAAAAGTCAAAGGGGGTGGGCGGTGCCTGCGGCTCAAAGAAGTAGGGCACCAGCCCCATATACCGGAGGTGGCAGGTTCAAACCCAGCCCTGGCCCAAAAAAAAACTGCAAAAAAAAAGTCAAAAGGGAAGGGCGGCGCCTGTGGCTCAGTGAGTAGGGCGCCGGCCCCATATACCAAGGGTGGCGGGTTCAAACCCAGCCCTGGTCAAACTGCAACAAAAAAATTGCCGGGCGTTGTGGTGGGCACCTGTAGTCCCAGCTACTCAGGAGGTTGAGGTAGGAGAATTGCCTAATCTGAGGAACTGGAGGTTGCTGTGAGCTGTGTGATGCCATGGCACTCTACCAAGGGCAATAAAGTGAGACTCTGTCTCTATAAAAAAAAAAAAAAAAAACCCCTAAAATAAAAGTCAAAGGAGGAGACACTAGCAAAATGGTAGACTAGAAAACTCCAAGCTCTTGTTACCCCTGAGAAATAACAACAACAAAACAAACAGAAACTGTCTGAACCCACTATGTTGGAGCTCTGGAAAACAGATAGTTTATAGAAATGAAAAACAAAAAAAACCAATTATGAAAAAGCCGTCTTCAACATGACAGGAAAGTTTTAAGGCATTTTCTACTCATCTTTCCCACTCCACCTCCCAAGTGCAGTAGGGGTCTTTTTCTTGAGGAGGTTCTCCCCCTAACCAGAGGCAGCACAGCAGACCTGATATGCAAATCACTGTTCTAGTCTGCCCGAAACTCTTTGGGGGATACCTCAAGGAATGAATCACTTAAGGTGTTGCTCTGTTTGGGAGGGGAAAGCAGCAGGCACAGCTTTGAAAACCGTTAAGGTCTGAACAGACCCACAGAAGCCCAGGGCAAGAAATAACTGGCGGAGACATATACTAGACCATTTATGATCTGGAGAGAAGCTGGAATGAGACTCTCTGGGAAATTAACATATAACAAGCAGCTAAGTATACTTGGAAATGTAGAAAGCTATAGAATGACCAAAGAAAAGGCATGCTCACAAAAAGAAACCTTAAGCTTTCACCTCAGACTGCTCCCTGGGCCTAGCTAAGGGCTGAAAGAGTGCCCTGGCACAGAAGGAGGAGACCCTCGCATTCAAGAAAATCTCTGTAAAAACATTAGTCGAATATGAGGTAAAGGAACAGACATCACTAATCACACACAATGTGGAATAATCTACAAAAATAATTTGGAAAAAAAAATAATAATTTGGAAGAGTCCCCAAAGTACTACTATGGACTTCAACAGTTTAAAAAAAAGAGAAGAAAAGATCTGAATAGATATTTCTCCAAAACACAGATAATAGGCGCATGAAAAGATGTTCAACCTCATTAGCCATTAGGGAACTCCAAATCAAAAACATAATGAGACATAATAATAATTTAAGAAGTCTGATTCAGTGCCCATAGCACAGTGGTTATGGTACCTGCCACATACACGAAGGCTGGCGGGTTCAAACCTAGCCTGGACCAGCTAAACAACAACATCAATAAAAAAATAGCTAGGGGGTGGCACCTGTGGGTCAAAGGAGTAGGGTGCCACCCCCATATGCCAGAGGTGGCAGGTTCAAACCCAGTCCTGACCAAAGACCGCAAAAAAAATTAAATAAATAACTAGGTGTTGTGGCGGGCACCTGAAGTCCCAGCCACTTGGGAGGCTAAGACAAGAGAATCACCTAAGCCCAGGAGTTGGAGGTTGTTGTGAGCTGTGACGCCATGGCACTCTACCAAGGGTGACATAGTGAGACTCTGTCTCAAAAATCAATAATAATAATTGGCTCAGCACCTAAGGCGCCAGCCATGTACACATGAGCTGGCTGGTTAGAATCTAGCCTGGGGGCCACCAAACAACAATGACGGCTGCAACCAAAAAAAAATGGCTGGGCATTGTGGTGGGTGCTTGTAGTCCCAGCTACTTGGGAGGCGGAGGCAGAAGGAATTGGAAGTTGCTGTGAGCTGTGATGCTAAGACACTCTATCCAGGGTGACAGCTTAAGGCTCTGTCTCAAAATAAATAAATAAATAAATAATAATTAAAAGGTTTGAAATATTGTGAGAATTACCGAAGTATTACACACAGATACAAAGTGAGCACATGCTGTTGGAAAAATAGTGCCAACAGACTTGATTGATGCAGGGTTGGCACCAACTTTCAATTTGCATAAACATAATATTTGTGAAGTACAATAAAGTACAATATAGGGTGGCGCCCATAGCTCAGTAGGTAGGTTGCCGGCCACATACACTGGAGCTGGCAGGTTTGAATCCGGTTCAGGCCAGCTAAACAACAATGACAACTGCAACAAAAAAAATAGCCAGGTGTTGTGCAGGGCGCCTGCAGTTCCAGCTACGTGGGAGGCTGAGACAAAAGAATCACTTAAGCCAAGAGTTTGAGGTTACTGTGAGCTGTGACACCACTGCACTCTACTGAGGGCGACATAGACTCTGTCTCAAAAAAAAAAAAAATTGAAAATACCAAGCATTGGCAAGGACATGGAAAAATTAGAACCCCTGTGTATTGTTGGTAGGAATGTAAAATGACGTAAAAGGACAAATACTTTATGATTCCACTTACATGAGAAACCTAGAATGGATAAATTCTTATGATAGAAAGTAGAACAGAGGTGACCAGGAGCTAGGATAGAAGGAATGGAGAGCTACTGCTTAATGAGTACAGTGTCTGGTTTGAGTGATGACAAATTCTGGAAATGGATAGTGATAATGGTTGTACAACACTGTGAATATACGTAATACCACTAAACTATCCACTAATAATGGTGAAAACGGTAAATTTTATGTTATGTATATTTTACTATATGTGCACAAAAACACAGGTCCGACCTGTGATTAATAAACAGTCCTCTAACTATAACATGTACCACACACACAAAAAAGATAGCTTAAGATCTATGGTTCTCAATTGTGTCCCAAGGTATCCCCAAACACTGTAGCAAACACAAAGGGATTAAGTATTTTAAATTTGCAAGAGAAAAACAACATCTGTTGAACATCAAAAGAATTACTAGTTCAAAGAGATTGATGGTTAAAACATTAGATCTCACTACATTTTTTTTTTTTTTTTTTTGCAGTTTTTGGCCAGGGCTGGGTTTGAACCTGCACCACCGGCATATGGGACCGGTGCCCTACTCCTTTGAGCCAAAGGCATCGTCCTCTTTTTTTTTGAGACAAAGTCTCACTATGTTGCCCTCAGTAGAGTGTCCTAGTGTCACAGCTCACAGCAACCTCAAACTCTTGGGCTCAAGCGATTCTCTTGCCTCAGCCTCCCAAGCAGCTGGGATTACAGGTGCCTACCACAATGCCTGGCTAATTTATGTGTGTGGGGGTGGTGGTGGTTGTAGTTGTCGTTGTTTGGCAGGCCCAGGCTGGATTGAATCTGCCAGCTCCGGTGTATGTGGCCAGCGCCCTAGCCACTGAGCTGAACTACAGGCACTGAGCGAGATCTCACTATATTCTTTTCAATGACTTCACATGTTTACAAATCAAAGTTTTCAGCGATTACCTGGATAAAAGCAAATACCATGCAAAAATCAATATGGAACAAGAGAAAAAACTTAGTTGCAGTATGAAAATATGACTAAGACACTAAAGGCATCATGAAAAAAGTTTGGGGACTTCGCTTTAAGAATTCGGCAAATGGAGTCTGGGCGCTATGGCTCATGCCTGTAATCCTAGCACTCTGGGAGGCCAACGCAGGTGTATTGCTTGAGCTCACCTACTTGGAGACCAGCCTAAGCAACAGCAAGACCTTGTCTCTAAAAACAGCCAGGCAAGGGCGGCACCTGTGGCTCAAAAGAGTAGGGCGCTGGCCCCATATACCGGAGGTGGTGGGTTCAAACCTGGCCCTGGCCATAAAAAAAAAAAAAAAAAAAAAAAACTGCAAAAAAAAATAGCTGGGTGCTGTGACAGGAACCTATAGTCCCAGCTACTTGGGAGGCTGAGGCAAGGCAATCGCTTGAGCCACAGAGATTAAGATTGCTGTGAGCTGTGACACCACAGCACTCTACTGAGGGTGAAAAAGTGAAACTCTGTCTCCAAAAAAAAAAAAAGAAAGAAAAGAAAAGCATTCAGCAAGTGGACTATATTGTATATTTGACCTGTGCAATCCTGGAATGAACCCCTACTGTATCCTACGCTATGCTTATATTTTAACCAAAGCAACTGCCAAGAAGTAAAGGTTTGCAACACAAAATCACTTATTATATGGTCCAGCTGGATGTACTACTGAGAAATAAAATATTAAAGGGACATAGCGCATTCCTTTTTTTTTCTTTTGAGGCAGAGTCTCACTCGTTACCCTAGGTAGTGTGCCATGCCTTCATCATAGCTCACAGCAACCTCAGTCTTTGGCTCAGGCAATCCTCTTGCCTCAGCCTCCCTAGGACTACAGGAGTGCACTACCATACCTGGCTAATTTTTCTGATTTTAGTAGAGTTGGGGTCTCATTCTTGCTTTCGCTATCTCAAATTCCTAAGTTCAAGTGACCCACCTGCCTCAGCCTCTCAGAGTGCTAGGATTACAGGCATGAGCTACCATGCCTAGCCACACATTCCTTATAACACACAATGTCAGGGTTTCATTGAAAATTGGAATGGGTAATTAGAAAATGTGTCACTCAAAATAAAGGAAGATAAGTATATCAAAGGCTAACTCAACTAAGCCACTGTGTTCTAAGTTTAAATACTGAGAGGAAACAAAAGTGGGACTCCTCCAGAAAAGTTTCTAGGAATGTGAGGTGGTAATGAGGGGATGGAAGTGACATGATTCACAACTTTATATCTTACCCACCTCACAAATTTTTCTTTCACTTTGCCAGACTCAGTTGTGCCAGGCTTGGGATCACAATGCACCAGCATAGGGAGATATTATTGCACAAGGAATATTATTCCTAACACTCAAACGTTTGACAGTACATGTTCCTAAGAAAACTTGGGAGCAGCTTACAACTTTACCTCATGTATCTAAAGTGATATTAACTGCAAAGTGCTGTTTTACTACCAAGATTTAGTCCTCTAATTCCTCACTTATCAAATCATACAAAATTTTCCTGGAAAGAAACAAAAGCAGAGACCCTGGAAAAGCTGCTCTAACTGTCTAAATCAGAGCATCCCATTGAAGGAGGGTGAAAAGTACAGGTTAAAATAGATAATATAAGAAACAGAAAAAAAAGTGACCAATTATAAAGGAGCAGAGAAACAATCTATCTATTACCTTTTCCCACAAGAACTTCTCAGAGCAAGAAATAACAATGACTGAGGGTAGGAGAAGGCCATTGATCCATTTTCTCTAGAGTATCAAAACTGAACTAATGCTGACTTATGACAACTACCTGAAGATTTGACTTGGGTGATTTGGAGAAACAAAGAACATCCCATATTACTCATCTACATGGCAGTAGATTAGAACCGTTACTTGAGTCACATTTTGTTGTTGGTTATTTTTATCATATTGGTCCTTTGTATCATTTAATAAAGATTCTACCTTTGAATTAGGTGGGATAGAGAATAATAGGTAGCAGGCAACTGGTGTACTGTGCTGCCGCCAATCGAGATCACTCTCTGCTGAGAAACTGCTTGGGTCTGGGGGCAAAAATATGGCTGTGGCATAATCACTATGTAAAAAGCCTGTTTTGCTCTTTTGGTTATAAAAAGCAAGAATGTAAATGGAATACCATCATGGATAACACTCATGGCATTAGGGTGGTCTCCAAAACAGCAAATATGATATAAAGTAGTGGCTATGTGTCATTCATGGAATTACCCCCAAACTCAAAAATAGGCTACTATCGTAAGCCTTTTGAAGTATACAGATCAAACTTTATTTGAAAGTGAAATATATCTAACTGACTGTTTCTTGGGGCAAAATATATATTTGAGTATGTTTATATTTTATATATATATACATATATATATTTATGTAATTTTTTTTTTTTTTTTGCAGTTTTTGGCTGGGACTGGGTTTGAACCCACCACCTCCGATACATGGGGCTGGCACCCTACTCCTTTGAGCCACAGATGCCACCCTCTATTTTATATATTTTTTATATTAAAATGTACTCATGCCACAAGAATCTGATGGCAACATTTGTGGTGGCGATATCAACCTGGGACCCAACAATCAAGAGATAGACTCTGGGCTCGGCGCCTATAGCTCAGGCAGCTAAGGCACCAGCCACGTACACCTGAGCTGGTGGGTTCGAATCCAGCCTGGGCCCGCCAAACAACAATGACGGCTGCAACCAAAAAATAGCCGGGCGTTGTGGCGGGCACCTGTGGTCCCAAAAACTTGGGAGGTGGAAGCAAGAGAATCACTTGAGCCCAGGAATTGGAGGTTGCTGTGAGCTGTGATGCCACAGCACTCTACCCAGGGCACCAACTTGAGGCTCTGTCTCAAAAAGAAAAAAGAGAAATAGACTCTGGTTACTGAACCTTGGACCCAACAATCAAGAGAGAGATTTTGGTTACTGAATGAAGCCCAAATGATGTTCTCAGTGGTATTTCACAATGAAATACACTTGTTACCCCAAGTAGGGACACTAGAGGGTGCTTTCTTCCAGAAGACTGATAAAGCACAATGTTCATTTCTTTAACAAATACTATAGAACCTCCATGACTGACCACCTCCCTACAGTGAACAACTCAAGTTGACCTAATTTTCATAGACCAGACATGCACCACATGTACGTATCAGTACAATAGCCATAGTTCCTAATGTTGACTACTTCCATATGTTGACCAGTTTGTTACAGTCCCTGGATGGTCAACTTACAGAGGCTTTACTGTATTAGCAAACAAAACTCAGCAATATAGGACAAGCAATAATGTACTATGACCAAGACTCCATGCATTCCTAAAATACAGGGTGGACATAAAATTCATGTGCAATTTAAAATAGTTTAACATAGTAAACTGCATGACAAACTTTATGGACACCTTATATAATAATCTGGTAACAAGTATCTTAAAACAAGTAACAACCAAAAAGAATCCTCTAGAAAAGGGGAAATGTTGTTTAAACATTCCTTGGGCTTGGGGCCTATAGCTCAAATGGCTAAGGCACTAGCCACATACACCAGAGCAGGTGGGTTTGAATCCAGCCTGGGCCTGCCAAACAATGACAACTGCAACCAAAAAATAGCCAGGTGTTGTGGCAGGCACTTGGGAAGCTGAGACAAGAGAATCGCTTAAGCCCAGGAGTAGGAGGTTGCTGTGAGCTGTGATGCCATGGTGACATCTTGAGGCTCTGTCTCAAAATAAATAAATAAATGCACCCAGGGTGACAGCTTGAGGCTCTGTCTCAAAAATAAATAAATAAATGAATAAAAATAAACATTCCTTTGATACTGGAACAAGTCAAGAATCTTGGCTGTTTATACTTCTTTTCAACATTTACCTTAACACTTGAAGTCTTGCAATTATAGGCAGCAACTGTGGCTCAAGGAGTAGGGTACTGGCCCTATATATAGGAGGTGGCAGGTTTAAACCTGGCCTGGGCCAAAAACTGCAAAAAAAAAAAATTCTGGCTTGGCACCTGTGGCTCAAGCGGCTAAAGTGCCAGCCACATACACCGGAGCTGGTGGGTTCCTATCCAGCCTGGGCCCGCCAACAACAATGACGGCTGCAACCAAAAAATAGTCAGGCATTGTGGTAGGTGCCTGTAGTCCCAGCTACTTGGGAGGCAGGGGCAGGAAAATCGCTTAAGCCCAGGAGTTGGAGGTTACTGTGAGCTGTGATGCCATGGCACTCTATCCAGGGTGAGAGCTTAAGGCTCTGTCTCAAAAGGAAAAAAAAAAGGGGGGCTCAGCGCCTGTGGCTCAACAGGCTAAGGCGCCAGCCACGTACACCTGAGCTGGCAGGTTCGAATCCAGCCCAGGCCCGCCAGACAAAAATGACAGCTGCAACCAAAAAATGGCCGGGTGTTGTGGCCAACGCCTGTAGTCCCAGCTGCTTGGAAGGCAGAGGCAAGAGACTCGCTTGAGCCCAGGAAATGGAGGTTGCTGTGAGCTGTGATGTCACAGCACTCTATCCAGGGTGACAGCTTGAGGCTCTGTAAAAAAAAAAAAAAAAAAAAAGAGAGAGAGAGAGAGGGAGGGAGGGAGGGAAGGAAGGAAGGAAGGAAGAAAGGTCTTGCAATTATAACAAAGCAAAACCCCTGGGGAGAAAATAATGTAACTTTATGAACAGATGTTAAAAAAAACCTAATTAAATGGAGAAAATTGTCATGGTCATAGACTGGAAAATACAAAATTATAAATTTTCAGTTCTGTTCAAATTAAATGTAGGCAAATCAGTTAGGATTCAGGATCAAAGAGGGTGGGTAAAACAATCTATGTGGGCCACTGAGGACATCATTGGAATAAATTAGAAACAGGATTCCAGTAACTAAGGTTTCCTTTAGTCACTCTTTAAAGGACACTTTAAAACATTACTTAGCAGTATCTACTACACATACAGTTGCACTCAGTTAAAATTTAGAAAATAGGCTCGGCGCCTGTGGCTCAGTGGGCTAAGGCGCCAGCCACATACACCTGAGCTGGCGGGTTCGAATCCAGCTCGGGCCTGCCAAACAACAATGACAGCTGCATCCAAAAAATGGCTGGTTGTGGTGGGCGCCTGCAGTCCCAGCTACTTGGGAGGTGGAGGCAGGAGACTCGCTTGAGCCCAGGAATTGGAGGTTGCTGTGAGCTGTGATGCCATGGCACTCTATCCAGGGTGACAGCTTGAGGTTCTGTCTCAAAAAAAAAAAAG
>CAUYRH010176361.1:0-10812 GCA_963574655.1 Perodicticus potto | reverse complement strand
AGTCCAGAAAGCTAACCCCAAGCCTGTCTTGTTTTATTATAGAGACAGAGTCTCACTTTATCGCCCTCTGTAGAGTGCCGTGGCGTCACACAGCTCACAGCAACCTCCAACTCCTGGGCTTAGGCGATTCTCTTGCCTCAGCCTCCTGAGTAGCTGGGACTACAGGCGCCCACCACAACGCCCGGCTATTTTTTTGTTTTTGCATTTCGGCCGAGGCCGGGTTTGAACCCGCCACCTTCGGTATATGGGGCCGGTGCCCTACTTGCTGAGTCACAGGCGCCGCCCCCACGCCTGTCTTGAAGCCCACCTCCTAGAGAGTCCTGCCTCCTGTTTTATGCTTTGGCAATAATAACAATCCACTCATTCTGGCAAATCTCTCAATAAAGATCTGTGTAGCATGATTGGGGTCAGGTCATGTGTTTGTTATCAGGAATCCCAAACTGGGCTCACGGCCTGGTAGGCAGAGGATCATTTCATTTCAGATTTAAACTCTCGGTGGTGGACGAACTGGATCTCCACTGTCCTTGTCCACCACAACCTCATTCCAAGACCGCCACAAGATTGCAAATTGTTTTCCTCCTTCTGCACTTTCTCCTGCAGCCCACTCTGCACACAGTGGCCAGAGCTCTTTCTGAAACATAAGCCAGGCTGCATCGCTCCTCTGCTCAAAACCCTCAAATAGCTTCCTATCACACCTTGATCAGCATCTAAACTGTTTACATGGCCTACAAGCCCCACAGGATCTGCCCCCTCTGGGACCATATCATCATTCACATCATTCCAACTACACTGGCCTTCTTTTTGTCCTTTAAATGCAGCAAGCTTGTTCGCATCTCAGGGCCTTACACTTACTGTTCCCTCCACTTGGATCACCCTCCTGCCAGATGTATAAATGGCACCACTTAGGACTCAACTCCAGTGTCACCAGGGTTCGTTTAGTTCACAAGGTTTCCAAGGGTAGCCATTCCCACTGTGATAGAGCACCCAGATGCCTAAGCTGGGCAATGGCAGATTGTAGTTGGTATCTCCAAGAAGGTCCCAACCTCCCAAGAAGATCTCCTAACCTCATTTTACAAGCTGAAACTCAGAGAGATAAATTCCTTATCCAGGTCTCACAGAAAGTAAATATCAGAGGTGGAAATCGAATCCAAGGTTTTGGACAATAAGTGTGAAGCCTCACCTGGGCATTTGACTGTTATCGATAATGTCCTTGGGGACCAAATGGGGATATATGGGATGGATTGTTAACTATGAACAGCCTCTAGTTGAACCCAAAGGTCAACTAAAGAACTGAGGTCAGGGCGGCACCTGTGGCTCATCGATAGGGTGCTGGCCCCATATACTGAAGGTGGCGGGATCAAACCCGGCCCCGGTTGAACTGCAAAACAGAAAAATAGCCAAGCGTTGTGGTGGGCACCTGTAGTCCCAGCTACTCAGGAGGCTGAGACAAGAGAATCGCCTAAGCCCAGGAGTTGGAGGTTGCTGTGAGCTGTGTGACGCCACGGCATTCTACCGAGGGCAATAAAGTGAGACAGTCTCTACAAAAGAAAAAAAAAAAAAAAGAACTGAGGTAAATCTGAGACACTATCTCTAGTGAAGAACCATAGCACTCCATCACATTCTACTTCTGTTCTGTTGTGGATGACAACTGCAGCTGACCCAGGACCAGGAGGCAGAATCAAGATGCTAAATGTAGGCTGGGAGCAAGTGGTTCTCTGGGAGGCCAAGGTGGATGGATTGCTTGAGCTCAGGGGTTTGAGACCAGCCTGAGCAAGAGTGAGACTCCAACTCTACTAACATGAGAAACTAGCTGGGTGTGGTGGCAATCACCTGCAGTCCCAGCTACTTGGGAGGCTGAGGCAAGAGTATTGTTCAAGCCTAAGAGTTGAGCAAGGCAACAGAGTAAGACTCTGTCTCAAGAAAAAGAAAAAAAAAGATACTGAATGCACAACTATAGTTCAACATGATCTTCATAAACTGTAACAGACTGAATCCAACAAATGACACATAATGAGAATAAATGTAAGATCATATATTTAGGTTAAAAAACTCATTGCCAAGTCTGAGTTGAGGGAATCCTGTTTGGACAGCAACTCATGGAAAAAGATACAGAAATTCCCAAATTCAATATGAGTTAGGTAAAAACAACATCTGCCAAGAGGTCAGTGGAATCCTAGATAGCATTGGTAGATGTATAATCCTTAGAAACAGACACACAGGATGTGCAGACCAGAAGAGAGGAGCGTGACTGTCTAGTTCAAGGCAGCCAGCCCATGAGGCTCTGGACTGGAGAAGGCGATGGTGCAGGACACACACTTTAAGAAGAATATTGACAGGGAGAAGCCTGCAGCTCAGTGAGTAAGGTGCTGGCCCCATATACCGACAGTGGCAAGTTCAAACCCGGCCCTGGCCAACTGCAACAAAAAAATAACCATGCATTGTGGTGGGCGCCTGTAGTCCCAGCTACTCGGGAGGCTGAGGCAAGAGAATTGCCTAAGCCTAAGAGCCGGAGGTTGCTGTGAGCTGTGACATCATTGCACTCTACCGAGGGTGACAAAGTGAGACTCTGTAAAAGAAAAAGAGAACATTGACAGGTGGCGCCTGTAGCTCAAGCAGTTAAGGCGCCAGCCACATACACCAGAACTGGCGGGTTCAAATCCGGCCCGGGCCTGCCAAACCACGACTACTACAACCAAAAAATAGCTGGGTGGTGTTGTGGACACCTGTAGTCCCAGCTACTCGGGAGGCTGAGGCAAGAGAATCGCTTAAGCCCAGGAGTTGGAGGTTGCTGTGAGCTGCAATGCCACAGGGCGGTATCTTGAGGCTCTGTCTCAAAAAAAAAAAAAAAAAAAGAACATTGACAAACGGATACATGATCCAGGGGGAGTGCTCAGGTTGGCAAAGGGACAGAAAACAACAATTTTAAAAGCCTCAGTTTCCTCCTCTATGAAATGGGGCCAATAGTTAGTTATTGGCTCTTCTTCATAGGATTGCTGTGAAGATGAAATGAGTTATTGCACATAAAATGCTTACAACACTGCACGACACTCTATAAGCATTTATAAGTCTTTGCTATTGTCATTATTATTGCTGTTACTGTAATTATTACCTCCCTGAACTGAAAGTGAGCTCCTCTGGTTATAGACAGTGTTCAGTCTTCCTTCACATCCCCAGCGTTCAGACCCTGGCACACAGCAGGTGCCTGCTAGGGCCTGAATGTTTGTGTCCCTCCAAAATTCCTATGTTGAAACCTTAATTCCCCAGGCAATGGTATTTGAGGTGGGGCCTTTGGGAGGTGATTAGGTCCTAGGAGCAAAGCCATCTGAATGAGGTAAGTGCACTTATAAAAGAGGCCCAAGGGAGATTGTTCATCCCTCCTACCATGTGAGGACACAGCAAGAAGGAATAGAATCTCACTAGACATGGAATCTGCTGGCTCCTTGATATTAGATTTCCAAACTGCCAGAACTATGTGAAATCAATTTCTTCTGTTTATCATTTTATTTCATCTAGTTTATGGTGCTTTTGTTACAGCAGCCTAAACAAAGACAGTGCCCAACACATATTCATTGAATCCAGGTTACATGGAGACACATATCAAGTTGCCCCAAAGAAGATCATTCCAAATACTTAGAGATGAACCATCACTCCCAGATGGTGGTAAATGTTAAACAGGCTGAGGTTGCTCAAAAATAGGCTGAGCACTCTAGCAGGGACATGTGGGCGTGGTGGCTGGAGCCACATGTGTGGCAGGTGGTGAGGGGCAAGAGGCAGACACCCTAAGAGTCTGTGATTTCCATCTCCTTTCTTCCAAGGGGCCCTCAGCCAGGACAGCCACCTGCAAGGTAAGCAAGGGGCAGGGATCACTGGCCCCCTTTCACATGGGTACCAGGAGGGGCTCCTTATTACGTCCCCCTTCCCAGCTACAGTGTTTCTGGGACACTTCCTGCCTTGCCCTCCTACCTTCCTCAGGACATGCAGAGGCCCTGGAGGGCACTGATGCAAATAGTGCTCGATTTTCTGGGCTAAAATTACATCTTGAGTCAATTTTCATAAGATGTGGTGACAGATTTAGGTGCTGGGAAGATGGAGCTTTCTCAGAAGGCTAAACAGTTAAAACCAGCTGAAGCCCGGCAGCCAGGGGCCACAGAGCAGCTTTCATCCTCGGGATCAGCTCATCTGCAGCCTTGTGCAAATCCATGTCTGGCCCTCCTGGAGAAACTGCTGTGCCTGCACTTGACTCCTCCGATCAAGGGATTATTATCTCTCAGCCAGGATTCTGGTAACAAAGAGGCAATTTGCTCCCAGAGGGAGAAACTAGCAGGTGGAGTGCTGGGAATTGGCTTTCTATTTGCAAGGGCAGTCTAAGCGGAGGGACACAGCTAACTTAGTCCTGGGGTAACTCCATAGACACTGAACTCTGCCTACCTTCTTTCTCTTCTCTCCTCCTTCCTCCCTCTCTCGTTCTCTCCCTTACTTCCTTCTTTGCCTCCCTCCTTCCTTTTTTTAGAGATAGGGTCTTATTATGTTGCACAGGCTGGTCTCAAACTTCTGACCTCAAGATATCCTCCTGCCTCAGCCTTTTGACCAGCTATGATTTTTCTTTAAATTCTCCAATCCTGATATTTTCCTCTGTGGGTTACACAGAGAATCAAGCAAGGAAGTAGGACTTCTCCCTCCCATCCCCAGTATGCGTAAATGCATCTTCTCTTCTCTAGAAGTAGCTGTCACTTTTGCTCCTAGAGTCTGGGCCTGGGTTCTGATCACCTCTCATAAACAAGGTCAGTCTCACGATCTCTAGGGATCCTGTGACGCCAGCTGCCCTCAGCCTGACATCCATGAACTCTCTTCTGCTGGCTGTTTCTATATCTGGCCAGCCTCAAACTCTAAAAGCCAGCCATGCTCATCTACTCGCTGTCTGTGTGGGACAGTCTCCATTTGCCCCTCTGGTTCTGCTCCCAACCTTGTCCACATTGCTCTGTGCCCAGGGAGGCTGACCTGAGTGGACTGCATCACTGGTCCCTGGCCACAGGTCTTCTAGTGAGGTTCCACCAATGCGAGGCAGCCGCAGGAGATGGGAGGGTGGGATCTCTTTACTCCTTATAAAGTTGTCTGGGTTAGCTGTGTCCCTCCACTTAGTACCCTGCTTTTATCTAGAAGCCGCCTTGGGGCTCCAGAAATCCTCCCCCTTACCTCCCCAGGCCTAGAGTAATAATGGCTTCCCACTATTACCACCACGTGATTCAACACTCTTCACCCATTTCCTTGAACTCCACTCACTCCTCTATTATATCCCAATGCAGGATCTAAGTTTCCCTCTGCTCAAACCACCACTCTCGTTACCAGGCCCTTGTGCTCTGTCTTTAAGCTTCACTGAAACCCAATTCGACTCAATTCCTCCTGGGAGACTCCCCTATTATCCTGGGGTCTAGCACCCTGATTCCATAACCTGAGGCCAATCCTGCCTTCTCTGCAGAACAAAAAGAGGCTGAGACAGATGATCCCTAAATTTCCTCCTGACCCTCACTCTCTGCCCCACCACCATGTGCCCCTTAGGCAGACGGCTTGTGTTTAGATTAAAACTCCATTTAAAAAATCCAAATGACCTGTCAAAATGCTTTAGCTGAATATGGCCTTCTGGCTGTAACTCTCCCTTTTTTTTTTTTTTTTTGAGACAGAGCCTCAAGCTGTCACCCTGGATAGGGTGCCGTGGCATCTCAGCTCACAGCAACCTCCAATTCCTGGACTCAAGCGAGTCTCCTGCCTCTGCCTCCCAAGTCGCTGGGACTACAGGCGCCTGCCACAGCGCCCGGCTATTTTTCGGTTGCAGCCGTCATTGTTGTTTGGCGGGCCCGGGCTGGATTCGAACCCACCAGTTCAGGTGTACGTGGCTGGCGCCTTAGCCCGTTGAGCCACAGGCGCCGAGCCAACTCTCCCTTTCTTAAACTCCCATTAGATTCCACCCTTCTCACTATTTCCTGTTAGGATTGTTTTCACACATGCATCTTCCCTTCCGAGCTGCACATCCCCTCGTTCTGACTCTGTTTTGGTGAATCTCTGTTCCTCTGACCATCTCCCCTTCATCTCCAGCCAGGCACTTCATAAATGCTCACCATTGCAAATACTGACTGAAATGAGGGAGTGACCAGTAAGGCCCCAAACATTGGATGATGCCCTACACTGAATGATAGCCACTAAGCATTCATTGCTCCCAGGCACTTTACCTTCATCATCTTGTTTCTCCCTCACCACAGGCCTATAAATTAGGAATAACCCCCAGATGACAGATGTGGAAACAGGTGCAGAGAGGTCAAGTAACTTGCTGTAAGCCCCAACTCCGGGGAGGGCTGGAGCCAGGAGCCAGGAGCCAAGCACAGGAGTGTCCACATCCAGTCCACCATCTTCCCTCCCCTCTACCCTGCAGGTACAAGTTGCAACCTGCACAGTCAGGGACCCTGAACCAAATGGAGACAGCCTCAGTGATAGAATGTAATCAAACGGCTCGCCAAGCAGTGCCCTTCTGAAGAGGCCCTTCCAGACTTCCCTTAATGAATCACTAAGACATCAGCACATTCCTGGTTTCTATGAAGCGCAGCCAAAAGGCCTCAAAAGTAATTAGTTCATTTAAGTAGGCTAAATGTTCCCCTAGCAATCTGGTTTATGCGTTAATTGTTTTAGAATCTTGGAGAGGACGAAAAAGTAAACTTTCACCGAGCCCCGTGGAAATGTTTCTCACATGTTTTATGGATGAAATTCATCCTCCCCCCCTTCAGCTTCTTAGTCCCACCAAGTCAGGGGAGGTGGGGTGGAGCAGGGCAGGGGATGTTCCAGCCAGGCCCACCACATGGAAAAGAGGTTTGTTAATGAACTCTGAGTTATCAATGGGTTGCTGGCTATTCTCATGTCATCTGGGAGCCCCCATCAGCACCATGGGCTCCCACCATTGGTCATTTTGCGCACTGTCATCCCTCCTTCCCCTTTCCCTGGACCCTGGGCACCAGCCTGTGTCCTTCTGCTCTTAACAGCTGCCTCCATCCTCTTAGCCACTGGGGCTTCCCTTTCTCAGTGGAGACCCTGCACAGGTCTCCATCTGGGGCCCACGGCTTCCCTCTCTGTGTGGGTGGAGATGGGCACGGGGTGGGGCTGCCAAGGCCAATAGGGCCATAGTCTCCAGCAAACCCCTTCTGAACTCCTTTTTTTTTTTTCTTGAGACAGAGACTCAAGCTGTCGCCCTGGATAGAGGGTCGTGGCTTCACAGCTCACAGCAACCTCCAATTCCTGGGCTCAAGGGAGTCTCCCGCCTCTGCCTCCCAAGCAGCTGGGACTATAGGCGCCCCCCCACAACACCCAGCCATTTTTTGGTTGCAGCCATCATTGTTGTTTGGCGGGCCCGGGCTGGATTCGAACTCACCAGTTCAGGTGTACATGGCTGGCGCCTTAGCCCATTGAGCCATAGGCGCCAAGCCCTAAACTCCTTCTTGACCCTCTTCTGAGCACCATGCCCAAGTTCAATGTCTAGGAAGCTCAGGCAGCTCTGAAGGCCACAGGAAAGCAGCTTCAGCTCTGAGACCCAGCGTGCTCACCTCACCTCCCTGCCAGGGAGGAAACAACAATCCTCCCCCTAGACTTCTACCTAGTCTTTGTTCAGCCAGACCCTCTTCTCCAAAAGAAAGGAGAGACAGCTCCTTTTGTTATTTAGACAGGAGCCAGCGACTACCAGGACCCCTCATCTCAAGACAGCTCCCCATTTTCCGCATGGGACCCAAAAACTGTCCCAAGGGAGCTCAGCCAGGGAGGCACGAGGCAGAGGTGTGAGTGCAACAGCATCCACTGCTTCCTTGTAGTCTCTGTAGGCCCAGCTCCCTTAGCCATTTATTAAGCACCGTCTGTGTGCTGGGCACTGTTCTCAGTGCTCAGAATGTAGCAGTAAAAAGCAAATGAAAATCGCTTTTCATGTCCTGTGGAGCTGACACAGGACAAACAATATGAGTAAATAAACCAGAGCATGATAGATGGTGAAAAGTTAACACAGAGAAAGTAAAAAGCAGGGAAGGGGAGGAAGAAGAGCTGGAGAGGTTGAAATGTTACACTGGGTGGGGCCAGGGAGGCCTCCACAGGGTGACATCTGAGTCAAGATCTCAGGACAGCACGGAGGAGTCACACGGACATGTGGGAAAAGAGTATTCCAGTTAGAAGGAACAGCCAGTGAAAAAGCCCTGAGGCTAGAATGACAGCAGAGAAAGGAAGTCTCATTATATGGAGCAGGGAGAGCATCAGAGGGACTATGGTTTTGCAAAATGGGAGCTACTTAGGGCTCTGAGCAGAGGATGGAAAGAATTTGACTTCGAATCCTTTTCATAGGATCCCTCTGGCTGCAGGGTGGGGAGACTGCCCACCCTAGGAGACCCCATTTACCTATAACTGGCTCTGTGACTCTTGGGAGTGAGCCCTTTTTTTTGGAGACAGAGTCTCACTATGTTGCCCTCAGGAGAGTTCCGTGGTGTTACAGCTCATAGCAACCTCCCACTCTTGGGCTTAATTGATTCTCTTGCCTCAGCTTCCTCAGTAGCTGGGACTACAGGCGCCCACCCCAATACCCGGCTATTTTTTTTTTTTGTAGAGACAGAGTCTCACTCTATTGCCCTTGGTAGAGTGCCGTGGAGTCACAGCTCACAGCAACCTCCAGCTCTTGGGCTTAAGCGATTCTCTTGCCTCAGCCTCCCAAGTAGCTGGGACTACAGGTGCCCGCCACAGCGCCCAGCTAATTTTTGAAGCAGTTCAGCCGGGGCCGAGTTTGAACCTGCCACCCTCGGTATACGGGGGCCGGGGCGGCGCCCTACTCGCTGAGCCACAGGCGCCGCCCCCGGCTATTTTTTTTGATGCAGTTGGCCAGGGCCAGGTTCTAACCCGCCACCCTTGGTATATGGAGCCGGCGCTCTACCCGCTGAGTGGGCCCTTTAAGTCTGCCCTTCCTCACACTCTCTATCCCAAAGGACAAAAGGCACGTGGAGTGGGAGTAGAGAGAACAGGAATGAGACAGGGCTGGAAAAGTGGGCCATGCTGGGATATGGGGGTCTTGGAAGCAAGGCTAAGGGGTTGGGACTCAATTCAAGGCAAAGGGGGAGTCATCGACAGTTCCTGAGCAGGGAAATCCCCTAAACGAAGCCGTGTTCACATTAGTCAGAAATCATGTGCACAGAACAGAACGTGGAGCTACAAGGTTCTTGTGCCTCTGGCCACCAGACATGGAGCTGGGCTCCCTCTGTCTCCCCCGAGACTGGGGTTCAACAGGGCTGTGCTTTTTCCTCAGAATAGGGCTTCTAGGGTCAGGGTGGCATCCTTCCCTGCGACTGGGGCTCCCCGGCTCCCCGGGGATTGGGCTGTTTCTCCCTCTCAGATTCAGGCTCCCTGAGGGCAGACACCATCCCTTCCACCTTCATTCTTTTCCTATAACACCAGGGACAATGTCTACCCTTTTCACATCTTGGTAGCCCTCAGGCAGACTTAGTTGCTAACGTTAGAAATACTGTCAGGGAGACAGCTCCAGAGTTAGAGACAGACAGACGGACAGGTAGACAATCGGGGCAGACCGGTGTTTCTGGTGTGGGCAAGGGGCTGTACCTACCTCCCGCCACTGCTTATTCTCCATCCCTTGAGTATACATGACGCACACTGGGAGGAAAGGAGAAAAAATGGGTTAATACCCCAGCCCGAAGACAGTAGAGGTCCCAGATAGGGAGGGTCCTGGATGGGCGGGCACCCCAGAGACTCCAGCCTGGGTAACACTGTGGGTCCAGGAGGTGTGGAAGGTGTCTCCTGAGTGGCTGGAGTCTTGGTGAGTGAGCGGGTCTATTAGTCTGACCCCAAACCTGGCCCTTAGGAGTTCTAGATGCAATAATTGAGAGTAGTGGACTTAGAGACAAGCACAAGTGTGTCCGGAAGGACAACCTTTGGGAAGAGGTTCAAGGCCATTCGCTTCTAGGTCAGAGCAAGGGTCTAAGGTGTGAGTCAGGTAGACAGGTGGCATGATGGAGGATAGGATGGCAGGGATGTGAGAGGGACAGCATGGGAAATCCCCATTGTTCCTTTATAGCCCAAAGCAATCTTATGAGGCCTATTGTTATCATCAGCCCCACTTTACTGATAGGGAAACTGGGGCTCAGAGGAGGCCAAAGACCTGTCTAAGGTCATACACTTGGGCAGTACTGCTGAAGGCTAGAACCCCGGACTCCAAAATGAGTGCTCATCCCACAGACCACAGCCAATCAGAGCTTTTTTTTTTTGTTGCGACAGAGTCTCACTCTATGGCCCTCGGGAGAGTGCCGTGGCGTCACACAGCTCACAGCAACCTCCAACTCCTGGGCTTAGGCGAATCTCTTGCCTCAGCCTTCCGAGTAGCTGGGACTACAGGCGCCTGCCACAATGCCCGGCTATTTTTCTGTTTTGGAGTTCGGCTGAGGCCAGGTTTGAACCTTTGGTATATGGGGCCGGCGCCCTGCTCAATGAACCATAGGTGCCGCCCAGAGCTTTTTTATTTTATTGTTGGGGAACCATTGAGGGTACAAAGAGCCAGGTTACACTGCCTGTATTTGCTGGTAAACTCCCTCTAATAATAGTGTCCCCCAATCAGAGCTCTTTTTTTTTTTTTTTTTTGAGACAGAGCCTCAAACTGTCACCCTGGATAGAGTGCTGTGGCATCACAGCTCACAGCAACCTCCAATTCCTGGGCTCAAGCGAGTCTCCTGCCTCCGCCTCCCAAGTAGCTGGGACTACAGGCACCCACCACAACGTCCAGCCATTTTTTGGTTGCAG
>CAUYRH010176351.1:0-30527 GCA_963574655.1 Perodicticus potto | reverse complement strand
CTGTCACCCTGGATAGAGTGCTGTGGCATCACAGCTCACAGCAACCTCCAATTCCTGGGCTCAAGTGAGTCTCTTGCCTCTGCCTCCTAAGTAGCTGGGACTACAGGCACCCCCCACAAGGCCTAGCCAGTTTTTTTTTTTTATTGCAGCCATCATTGTTGTTTGGCGGGCCTGGGCTGCATTCAAACCCGCCAGCTCAGGTGTATATGGCTGGCGCCTTAGCCCGTTGAGCCATAGGCGCCGAGCCATCATTCAGTCTTAATAGAACAATTTTATGAGAAGCTTTTGTCACCTCCTGAGATTGCATCAGATGAATTTATTTGTTACACGAGTTCTTAATAATTAGTTCTTTCTAGAGTATATCTCTTTCAGAATGTTAACATTTTTTAATTGTGGGATCCTGACTCAATTTTGGGTATAATATTGAATGTTTGCTGTTTTGGCGTTTTGTTTCCCTAATTCCTTTTATCCTCCTCCTTTTCCTTTTTCTTTAATACTGCATGATAGTCACGTCTTTCTCATATTGTATTTGATTTTTATCTTATTAACCTAAACACCAGACCTATTTGCTGTTACCTTGGAATGTCAGCAAGTGCACGTGGTATGGCTGGGTATATGTTACAGCTAGAGTTTGTAGGCTTACTGATTTTAGAACTGAAGCTTAAATATCACTTATAGCAAATGTTGATAGAAAATCTTGAGAGAATAGATTCTTGTATGTAACATTAAAATGAAGTTAAACCATTAAGAATTGGTAATTATTAGTAAATAGCTTTTGTCATTGACAAGATTAAAAATTATTATAACTAGGAATTTGAACCATTACCACTATATCCCTTTTCACATAACTTGTTGGTCTCTGGCAAAAAGTAATGAAGTATTTGAATTTCACACCAAATTTAACTTTTTAAAAATGGTTTGTTTTAATCAAGTGTACCTAATTACTGATTGTTTTAAATTTCCATTTGTACTATTTTTTTCTTCAGATATGATCTATGCAGTGTTTCTATTTCTTAGCATATTATTTTGACTTAGTGGAATGAATTTGTGAAATTTATGATGATATAACAGGTTTTTGTGTGTTGTCTCATTTAATCCTCAACTCTCATCAAATAAATGTCTGAATCACCGTGACAGTTGAGAGAGTTGAAACCCAGAAAAGTTAAGTTGGTGTGTTTTGAGTACAGCCAGCCAAACTTTTCTTCAAATTCTGATTTAGTATTTACTTTCTGGGTGACCCAAAGAAAAGCTCCCTGTCTTTTAATGAATAGGGTACAACACAGTGGTGTTCTTTAACATTTTTTGAGTGTTGAAGTTGTTTGTAAGATACTGTTGATGTGTTATCATCCCATTTAACAACTAAGGAATGGAAACTCAAATTATACCTTGACTGAGCTTAATTGTGTTGACCTAATTTCTCTGATCCTGTTGTTTATATCTGTAGAATTTGCTGTTACTTTATTTCAGTTGAGCACATATTACACATTTTTGTTATTTTATATCCTACCTAGAAACTTAATTTTTAAAAGACTTTCATACTGTAAATGAGCAAAAAATAAGCAAAATAATAAACCCAATGACAGAACCATCTCAGAGGTAAGCATAAGGGGAGAATAATAGGTTGAATTCACTGCATATGTACAGTAACCAAAGACCATCCTGGGTGATCTGTTATCGTCAAGTTTGACAACAGCCCTGACAGTAAGAATATTTTTTAAATTTTCTTAGAAAGATAAATCGTTGTCCATAAATCTTTATTTCAAGGTAAAGCATTTTGTCTTTTACAAGCCGTTTTGAATTTAACACATTGATCACCTTTCTTAGGTTCTGTTGAATTGACTAAATCAAAGTAAATGTTAACTGCATGTTTCTGTTGAGGCCAAAATATAAATAATACTTTGACAAATGCTTAGGAATTTCCATGATTTTATATCATAAAAATTAATATTCTTCGGGGTTTTCCATTGTCCTCAGATATATTTATATTACAAAATTACATGTTGGGATTGCCTTTGAAATAGGCTAGTATATAATAGTTCTATGTAAAATTTGAAATTTCTGTCATTATATCTCTTTAAAATGCACATTTAAATAATCTTTTTTCCCCCTGGATATATTAATCTTTGCAGCTTTATTTTTATTTATTTTTACTATATTACATAGGAACCTTCATTAGGAGACTAGCCTACATGGCCTAAGGCCTTTTAAATTCTCAGACCTTATGATATTTATCAACCTCCCAACACCTTATATCTAATTAATAGAGGTCAAATAATTTTCAATTATTGTAGAGCCTTCTGTTTAAGTTGACCTAATTTTCATAGACCACATATTCACGATATCTGTGTATTAGTACAGCAGGCCTACTTTGGTATGTTGACCAATTTGTTACAGTCCCTTTAGGTGGTCAACTTTAAGAGGTTCTGCTGTATTAGGAAATTTTTATATGACTCTTAAGTCTCTCTCCCCAGGTCACCCAGTGAATAGCCTTTATTTCCTAGTATTTATTTTAATGAATGGTTTTAAACATTTTTTTTCTTCCCAAGGAGATAAACTTATAAAATACAAAGCCAACTGATTTCATAGATAAGCTCTAGCGCCCATGCCCTGTTTTCTTATGTAAGTGGAAACTGATTTGCAAAGATGTCAATGGATTTGCCAAAGGGTTCAGAAGTAAATGATGGTTGATCTGATCTAAGTATCCAGTATGCTTCTAAACTAGCACTGTTCCCATTCCAGTAGAACTGCCTCAATGTTTACAATTTAATTTTGCATTGATGAAACACTAATTAGCTTCTTATTTACATCTAAATACTTAGTAGGCTCACCTCACCTATTTAATAAACTCTGGAAATCAGGATGGATAGAAAAAGGAGATGGGAGTAGGTGAGGGCAACCAAAGGAAAAAATCTAAGAAAGTTACATTGGGCTATGTAGGACATACTTTGTTTATATAATTGCTGACTTACCCTCCCTCACTTTCAATTTATTCTTAATATTTAGACATCTCTAACATTTAATAATCTTCAATTGGTACTTTTAGCAGCCAAAACAGCCAAAAGTGAAAGTTATAAATTTGGCAATAAAAAAAGAGACAGGGGCTCAGCGCCTGTGGCTCAAGTGGCTAAGGCGCCAGCCACATACACCTGAGCTGGCGTGTTCTACTCCAGCCTGGGCCCGCCAAACAACAATGACGGCTGCAACCAAAAAATAGCCGGGTGTTGTGGCGGGTGCCTGTAGTCCCAGCTACTCAGGAGGCTGAGGCAAGAGAATTGCTTAAGCCCAAGAGTTGGAGTTTGCTGTGAGTTACGATGCTACGGCACTCTGCCCAGGGCGACAGCTTGAGGCTCTGTCTCAAAAAAAAGAGAAAAGAAAGTTGTAAAAATTAACATAGCAAAAAATTAAACTTCATAGTGGTCTGGAGAAAATATTTGCAAATCATGTATGTGATAAGGGACTTTTATTCAGAATATATAAACAACTCTTATAACTCAGTCATAAAAAGACAATCCAGTCAGAAGATGGGCAAAAGATTTGAATGGACTTTTCTCCAAGAAGGTGTAAAGATGGTCAGTAAAAGATAGTAACAAGCATTAGTGAGAAAGCAGCGAAGTTAGAAACCTCATATGTTGCTATGGAAATGTGAAATGGGACAACCCATTTGGCAAATAGTTTGGTAGTTTCTCAGAAAGGTATAGAGTTACCACATAGTCTAGCAAGTCCACTATTAGGAATATATCCAAGAGGAGTGAAAACATACTTCCACACAAAAACAAAGTGAAACAGTCGGAATGTCCATCGCTGATGGAACCAAATGCTGAGTAGCCATACAGTGGAGTATTATTTGATAATAAAATTCACCATGTTTTGCCATGTATAATGCTCACTTTTTGCCCAAATTTTTGAGGTAAAAGTAAGAATGTGTGTGGTACATGGGTATTGTTTTGTTTTTTTTTTTGTTTTGTTTTTTGAGGCAGAGTCTCAAGCTGTCACCCAGGGTAGAGTGCTGTAGTGTCACAGCTCACAGCAAGCTCAGACTCTTGGGCTTAAGTGATTCTCTTGCCTCAGCCTCCCAAGTAGCTGGGACTACAGGCACCCACCAGGATGCCAGCCTATTTTTTGGTTGTAGTTGTCATTGTTGTTTGGTGGGCCAGGCTGGATTCGAACCTGCTAGCTCCGGTGTATATGGCTGGCACTCCAGCCACGTGAGCTATAGGCGCTGAGCTGTACATGGGTAGTTTTAATTCTGTATCTGTATACATGTTTTTAATTCTTTCATTTATGCTTATGAATTAAAAGTGTAACTCTCAAAGGCAATAAAGATTTCCGTATACAGAATACTATCCTGGAATATGGTAATTGTGCCCCCATCACCCTGCCTTCTCTTTGCCAGCCTCTTATCCAGCAGGCACTGCAGCTGCAGGAGCCTCCAGCCCCCCTGGCCAGTCACAGCGCATCACTGCCAGCCTCATCTCGGCGGCAGCACGCTGCCACTGTTTGTGTCAGGGAAAGGGAGGTGGAAGTAGCTATATAATGATGCCTCCTCTTGAGTCTCAATGCAGGTCTCCCACATCCCAGCTTAGGGATCTTCCTTCTCAGTGTGGTGTCCCAGAGGCCCCAGAAAGGACAACTCTGCTGTCAGGAGCCCAGGCCACAGGGCCTTTTCTGGCCCTTTACACCAGTTTCTCGGGAAATAAGCCCTCTAGGGTTCTCAGTGGAGTGGCTGTGGTTGTGTTCCTGCCAGTGGATGTGGGTTGGAATAGGAAATGAGAGGATATGGAGATGAAGTTGGGGGAGACTGGGTGCTCAGGACCTCTCTCACCTCCTACCTGGGCTCACTGCCGGCCTCTCCTTTGTAGTGGCCAGTTCTGTTCCTCACATCTCTCAGCGAGAGAACTGCCTCCCTTTAAAAAAATTAAAATGAAAGATTTTTTTCTCTGAAAGTTTGGGCTAAAAAACTGGATGTGTGTTATATATGGGAGCATATTATACGTGGCAAGATATGGTAGTACAGTATTGCTAGAACAATGATGAACCTTGAAGACATTATGCTAAGTAAAAGAAGCTAGCCAGGAAAGGCCACATATTTATGGTTCCTTTTGTATGATGGGTCTAGAATAGGCAAATCTATAGAGAAAAGTAGATTGGTGGTTGCCAGAGGCTGGGGTGGTAGTCGGGGTGGTGGTGGTGGTAGGGCAACGCAGCATGGGGGAGTGACAGCTGAGAGGTATGGAATTGCTTTGGCAAGTAGTGGTGAAAATACTCTAAAATTACATGGTGATGGGAGATATTTTTTTTAATTTCAAATTAAAATTTTAAAAAATGATTAAATGGATAAATTATGTAGTATATGAATTATATCAAAAGGATAGTTAGGTCTAAAAATATTTTATAACAGTCCACGACCAGATTCTGGGAGGCATCTTTGTTGCCCAGTAAGTGATAGGGGTTAATTTTGGCTAATACTCACTGTCGAGTAAAAGTTTTTGCCAGTCTGGATCATGTCTCCAGACATGTTAGCATGTTCCATGGAAAAGGATTCTGTGTCTTAATAGATACAGCAAACGCTGGGCCAAACACAGTTTAACCACTATTATTAATGCAGGACTTCTCAGAGCCTTTAAAGTGCCCTAAGAAAGGAGATAAGTATAGAGACTAAACTTAATCATAGAACGCTTTCCCTTCAGTAAATATTTTTATTGAATTTAGAATAGTGACATCTTTTTAAATTAGCAAGAGGAATGTTTATTATACAGCACTGTAATTGTTACATTCAATCCTCACAGCAGCTTTCCACCCACCCCCACTGGCAAATGCAGAAACTGAGGCTTGTAGACATTAAAGTAACATCTTGTAGCTAGAAAATGACAGAACCAAGACTCAGAACCACTCATATTCTCAATCACCGTTTCCCAAATTTATGCTAATTTGAAAAGTGTTCTAATTTAAAATGCATAGAAATGTATTTTAGGAATCATCTCACTTCAGATTATTAAAAGAAACCAAAAAAAGATTCTAGTATATGACAATCTGTTCACTTTCTGTTAACTACATATACTTAATATGTAACCTCTCTACCCTTAAACATGCCAGGTAAGATCTGCACATAATACATTTTCTTTCTTCTTTTCAGCTATTTTATTTAGAGTTGAAAATACCACTCACCTTTCTAATGGACTAGTATATTTAATAATTTTCCCCTTATGATAAATTTGTTCACTTGTGTTATCATTAGTATTTCTAGTTAATGTACTGTCTTATAAATTAAAAAATATAGAAATTGTTCAGGTATTCTCTTAAGACTTGAAGGTTTAATGCTAACGGTAGATGCTAGATAAATTTTAGATGACCCTCTGCATAGCAGTTTTGGGTGTAGCTCATGATGCCTGCAAAACCTTTTTTTTAAATATAGTTATGTCTTCACATTTAAAAAAAAAAGTGCTTATTTAAAAAATGGATTTCATCAATGTTTTTTTCTTTGTTATTTAATATTCTAAACTCCCCTTTATTTCAAATAGTATAAATACTATGTGTCATGAATATGAAATCAAAAGGCTCATTTTGTGAATGTCTTTATTCTGTATTTTTATGCTATCTGCTTGGCAAGAGTACATCTCTAATTTTAGAAGTTTGTAATGAAACAAATTTACTTTTATTTTAATAATAGTTATCCATAAATTAATTGACATTGGTCTCTTTATGGCTTTCCATAAGGCCTTTCTGGAGCAATGCATTCTCAAGTGTTTCCTCACGCTCATTTTGGTAGGTGGCCACAGCTAATATCCAGATTTGTGTGGCAATTTGTCTACCTGCTTGTGGAAGCTTCTGCTACTGTTCTGGGTCCCTGCATGTGGAATTAAGTTTTTTCCATGTTTTAAATGGAGGGGGCATGGATGTGTGGCGTTGGGTAAATTACATTGTATTTAAAATTACATGGAAATCTTTTGTAATGATTTATGTGTAATGCTGAAAAGCATTATTGCTTACCTCCATGATCACATTAGAATGTTAATAGCTGTTTTGATTTGTTTTCTTGAGTTTGAATTCATGGTTCTTTGATGCCCCTTTTATACACCAAACCATTTTACCACATTATCCCATAGAGTTTGGTTTTGCTGAGCTATATCCAAGTTTTGCTTTTTAGTGCTTTCCTAAAATGATTTGTCAATGTTATGTCAGTGCCTTGTTGTCTGTTACGAAACCCTCCCGTTTCCTTTGCAGTGTGCTTATTATTCTTTCTCTTGCTTCCCAGTGGCCTGTTTTTCCTTTTTTCCTCATCAATAATAAAGTAGTTTTTAAAAATGTGAAATTCTAATTAGGTTTGTTGAACAAAATCACATTGTATTTTTACAAACAGGATTACAAGTACTACTTCTGACACCTATAACTTTTTTTAATTATTTAAAATTAAGAGATGTAATTTTATATAACATTTTTAGTACTTAATTTCTATGCTTTAAATCAGTGAACAAGTTGGTAAATTTTTTAAATCAGGAAATTCAGTGAGTTATGGTTTTTTGATAGCATCATGCTTTAAGTATTTTATTTAATTGCTAGTAGTCTTTGTTTAAACCAACATTATAGATAATTAATTTCACGTAGACCTTTTCTAGGACGTATAGTTGGAAGATTGTTTTTAGTATTTACTAGCAGTAAATGATGTACTGTTGAGCTGCTGCTGCATGTGTTTCCATAACGCGTTTGAGTTCACGAGGGACTAGTAAACGGGCGATGACAGCCACATGCCACATACATAGCCATGGTTCCTCCAGATTTCCCCCAGCGTAGTGATACTGCCCCCTTGGAGCTGGACATGGCAAGCCTGGAAGGCTTATGGTGGTGCTGAACACTATGCCCATTGATGCTGCATTTATTCATCTCTTCTAAGAGTGCTGATTTTACTTCGTTTCCAGTATCTGCGTTTTGCAATAATTTCTATAGATCAGTAGTCTTCACCTTTTGTCCACCTTCTTTCCAAAGCTGTTATCATTTACCTTTCAGAAAAGGGTGGGAATTCATACATTTCTTTTGAAATTTATTAAATAGGCACTTACCACGTCCTTTTAATTGTGTTAGTGCTTTTAGTAGAATCTGTCAGTCTCTCACCCCTTCTTTTCTCTTTCTTTCTTCCCTGTCCTTCTCTCTCATCTCTCCTTTCTTCCCCCCACCCCCACCTCTTTTTTTTGGCTCTTGTTATAAAACTTCTTAGGTTTTGAGTGGTTTTCTTCTAACCTGTGTGTTTTATGAAGTCCTTTTGTATTTAGTGAACTATTTTACAGAGGTTTTAAAATTATTTTTCCAGGAACACATGTATTATCATAGCAGATACTTTGGCTTTAAAAAGCAGACTACTGTTTAGACTTGAACTTTATAAAATTATTTTGAGAAATTTTCCAATGACGGATTTTAATAGTTTCATTGTGGTCATTGGATTTTAGGAAAACAAAATTTTATACGTTATGTTAAACTCTGTAGTGCTAAAAATCATTACTAAGTTTGTTGGGGTTTAGGAATTTAAAATGCTTTTAAATGTACATCTTAGTATGTTTCAAGGTAAATGATGTCTGCTCTACAGTGTTGATAGGAGAAGCAAAGCATACTCCTGTGTGTGACTGATGAGCTGTTGTTTCCTCCTGTCAGCGGCGACCTTTGGCACTGCCTCCATGAGCATGCCCGCGGGGTTCAGCACGCCCACTCCCTACAGTCTTCCCACCAGCTTTAGTGGCAGCTTCCAGCAGCCAGCCTTCACAGCCCAAGCAGCTTTCCCTCAACAGACAGCTTTTTCTCAACAGCCCAATGGTAAGCTCTAACATTGGCTTAGCAGTATGTCTGCTTTAGGAATCCTTGATGTATCATAATGTTATATGCGTGGGCACAAAGACTCTGCTAAAGAATGCTGTAGTGTTTTCTGCTGAGAGTTTATTGTACAAAATAGAAGCTTTTAGTGATTTGGGCCTCAGATAACTGAATGATTTTATAAGTTGTGATCAGATTATAGATTGGGGAGAAATTAATGCTCTCTAAAGAGTAATCCTTTGTTCTCACAGTCTCTGTCTTTTTCTTATTAATTTGTCTTACATGTTCTGATATGACTCTTGATTTTAGGAGACTTACAGACCTAGGCTCTTGGGGTTTTTTTCTTTCATTACAAAAAGGTTGCTTACATACTTTTTTGTGTAAGTATTTATATGTGTGAAGTGGGTTAATTTTCTAAATAGTTAATTGTATTATAGTTGGAGTTTATTCTGTGTTTTTAGGAAGAGGTGAGAAGGTTCTCTTGACCTTTTTCTTAACCTATTTCTCTCACTTCCTTGACTTTGAAGTCCACAGGTTTCATGGAAGATTATTCTTGAATTATAACTGCATGTTTTCTTTTCTAAAGTCAGTAGTTACTTAAAAATTCGGAAATATAGTCCACTCAAGAGCCATAGATAATAAAATATTTCCTGAGAAATACTGTGATGTTCACATAGAAATCATTGTTGTCTCCTGCACAGTCCCCCCCAAATAGACATGAGTTCATCTATTAATCAAATCCTACAAATGCCAGCAATTGATACAGTTAAGTTGGAATTAACCTTTTCTGAAGAGCTGAATGAAAATTCTTCTAGGACTGCCAGAGGAAGTGTGTCTGTGATATCTAGATAGGAAGAGCATGGCCTAACAATTTAACCACAATATTTTATTTTTACAGCTCTGGTAGGAATTTCTCTGAAGGTTATTGTGAGGCTTTGTAACTATCACGTTGTCTCTTGAAGACATTATGGTTATTTATAATTGGTGATTTATTTTTGAACAAGGTGCAGGTTTCGCAGCATTTGGACAAACAAAGCCAATGGTAACCCCGTTTGGTCAAGTTGCAGCCGCTGGAGTATCTAGTAATCCTTTCATGGTAAGAGAAACTCTGTTTTAAGCTCTTATAAATTGTTGCATCTTACCTTCACATTACCAATATCAGGGTGTGAACACTCTCAGATGCTATTTGGTATTCCACTGATAGGACATCATAAGATTATATAAACCAGGGCACGATCCTTTTCTGACTTTTTAAAAGAGAAATATATATTGGTCACTTGTAAATCAAAGTAGTGATGACAAATAAGCTATTTTATTTATAAAGCTTATCTGCTTTCTTGTCAAAATAATGCTTTATGAAAGGTCATAGAAATTAGTGAATAGTATGAAAAGGGAGTCTTGGAGTCAGAGGATTTGTATTAATCACAAGAGCTTTTCTTTTTAGAACTAAGTACATTCTTAGAATCTTTTACCAGAATTGTATGAAATAATGAATATGATAGACACAACGCAGTGTTTAACACCTAATAGTTTTACTATAGTATGTTGTCAGTAACAATGATGGTAAATAGTATTGCCAATAGTGATACTATTACTTAAGTAATTCTTAATCCAAATACTGTTTAATTAAATAAGATGAAATTAAATACAATTTAAAATGCAATTTAATGTTTTTATATTTTGCACACACACACTTGTCTGTTTATTTATTTTGTCTTATATTTTCCTTTAGACTGGTGCACCAACAGGACAATTTCCAACAGGAAGCTCATCAACCAACCCTTTCTTATAGCCTTATATAGACACTTTACTGGAACGAACTTTTATGTGGTCACATTACATCTCTTCACCTCTTGCACTGTTGTCTTGTTTCACTGATCCTAGCTTTAAACACAAGAGAAGTCTTCAAAAAGCCTGCAGTGTGTATTAAACACCAGGTAATACGTGCAAAACGGAGGGCTCCAGTAACAAGTTTTAACCTGTGAATTGGCAGAAAAAGGTAGCGGTATCATGTATATTAAAAATTGGCTAATATTAAGTTATTGCAGACACCACATTCATTATGCCGCAGTGCTGTACATATTTTTCTTAGAAATTAGCTATTTGTGCATATCAGTATTTGTAACTTTAACACATTGTTATGTGAGAAATGTTACTGGGGAAATAGATCAGCCACTTTTAAGGTGCTGTCGTATATCTTGGAATAAATGACTTAAAATCATTTAAACCGTTGTTCCTGGAAGGCTACAAAGTCAAAATTGGAAGGTTTTATTCATTCTTGAATTTTTCCTTTCTAAAGAGCTCTTCTATTTATACATGCCTAAATTCTTTAAAAATGTAGAGGGATACCTGTCTGCATAATAAAGCTGATCATGTTTTGCTACAGTTTGCAGGTGAAAAAAAATAAATATTAGAAAATATGCTATTGTTTTTGTGTTCTTGCTGCAATGCCTTTACCAAAGTGGCCTTAAATATGAGTAGTGAATTGAGAACATCTTGAATTCTTAAAAGACTTCTAGTGACTAACTTTTTATTAAAAGGCCATATAGAAAATTTATTAAAACTACTTTGATTGCTGTATTCAGGAATATGTCAGTGGTAAAGCATTTAAATGTAGCTTGTCAGATTTATTGTAATCCTTCTAATTTCTTTGCAACTTCTTAATTTTGTGAAATTTGTATATACGAAGAACTTGCATGTATGTGTATTTACAAATTTTTCTAAGTATCTTGAATTCTCAGACTGCAAAAGGCCTATTTTAACTATTGATTTTTTAAAAAAAAAATTGTCTTTGAATGTATTGGAAGTAGACATGCATTAACTGTGACATGATTGCACCTCAGTATTTTTTTTTCTTTTTTGGACAAACTGATATTATCTTTAGGACATTTGTTTATGTTTGTTTTTTTGCGGGGAAAGAAACTGGAACCAGTATTACCTTGAAGTCATGGAATACTTTGTTTAAAAAGAGCAAAGTTACTAAGTTCAGATCTTTTTGTTAATATTCAAATGAACTTGTTTAAATATTTATGTATATTATTGTCTCATTCATCCAGAGATAATCTGTCAGTCTCATCAAAACAGAACACAACTAAAAACCTTGGAATGGTTCTTTAAAGAATGCCTCTGAGCAGCCCACATTAATCAAACCGTGTATATGATAGAACACATGCATTTGTTTTTATGTGAGATTTTAATAATTTTGATTATTTGATTTCCCAGCTCATAGTATATTAGCAGTTGAGAAGAGATGGCTTAAAAGGAAGGAAATTGAAAAAACTATAAGGAATATACACTGTCCAAGAACATTTAGCGTAGGGACAGCCAGGCAGCCTATAGGCCATTACTATATTGCATCATCTCCTGATAACTGTCCTTTATTATGCCTCTGGGTCATCAAAGTGTGGAATGGCATGTGCAAATATGTAATACATGTAAGAAAAGTTTTATCTTAATATCATTAAAATTTTTTAAAAGCTTTGGTATTTGAAGAGGTGAACACCAGTTTCCTCAAGCATTTTATTCATGTTGAATGCCTTTTGCAACGATGACTACATGAGTTGTTACAGTATATTAAAAATCTGTATAGTGTTTTAGACTTGTTAAGACATTGCTGTCCTGTGTACATCTAGCAGAACACATGGGTTATTCAGACCATTTTGATAAGCAAGGTGACTGGAAATCTCTACCCCTTTCTGAGCAGTCTGCTGCTTCTCTTAGAGTTCAATGAATGCTGCACAGGCTCAGATGTGTGTTGGCGTGAACTTGAAATGTCTCTACATTTGGGGGGGATTTAGCCCCTTTCTCGTGGAGGGAAAACTTAAGAAATGTCTTTGAATTTCTGTTTTAGATTGTATCAGATCCCAATTAATCATATTATGTACAAAGTTGTACTCGACAATTGTAGGCCATTACCCAAATAACCTACGGGACTTTCCATCTAAGAAGTAAATTAAATAGTTGTTATCAAAATAATTTTGAAGACTTATTTTTTCCTGGGTACATCTTGACGTTTGTAATTAATGGGAGCATGTACTTTAAATGAGTGCTATAAAATCAAGATGTTTAGTATAAGAGATCCAGCTTTAGAGTGGTTTCTCTATTGATATTAACTGTTTTTAATAATTTGTTGTTAGACTTTTATATTTCTGTTTGCTTCTGGTTTTATTTAGACCATCAACATTGTATTGAGTGCTAAAGAGGAGAAAAATCTTAGAAGGAGGCAAGACTGAAGACCTTCAAACTTCTGGACTTACTGATTGAATCAGATCTCACTTCCTGTTCTTTGTTCAGGAAAGAAGTTTCTCTTTTCTTTTAGGGTAACAAACTTTATTAATACAGTTTAAAGTTATATTTTGTTCTCATTTTGTGAAATAGAGAATATTTCATTCTCTATTTTTGTGAAAATAGAGATTAGGTTATTAATTTCTTCCTTAAAATAATCCCTTCTATAAATTTGAAACAGCTTTACCTGTGAAGTACACTTGGCCCCAACACTCCCCCTCTTTGGTCCAGTTCCTGTGAATTGGCAGAATGGAGGGGCAAACTGGCTGCTGCTTCCCTGCTTCCGAACAGCTTGGAAACATTCTGCTCTCAGGACTATAACTCTTAAAAATTATTTAAGATCCCCAAAGAGCTTTTGTTTAGGTACAGCATATCCTTATTTACTGTATTAAAAGTTAATACTGAGATATTTTAAAAACATGTTTGTTCAGTTAAACATAACAATAAATCTACTATTTGTTAACCTAAATAATATTTTTGGTGACAAATGACTATTTTCCAAAACAGAAACTCATGAGAACAGGAGTCTTATTTTATGTTTTGCACATCTTTTTAAGTATCTGGCTTAATAAAAGCAGTGAAATTCTCATACTGCTTTTGATTGAATCCTTTTTTTTTTTTTTTTTTTTAAATCAAAGCATGTAGACACTAGAAAACTCCTTTGTGCGCTTGTGAAGTCAGTGGCGTCATAAGAGAGTAAAAAAGGTGTCTAACATCTTAGTAATATTATGAAAATATTTTGATTCTGCACAGCCCTTCAAAGGGACCCTCAAGAGTCTTTAAACTACACTTTGAAAACCATTATACTTCAAATTTATGTTTCTGGAATAGTATTTACTTTGAGGATAGCATACTACTCCATGAACTCTAAGGGTTTTTTTTTTTGAAACTGGGAACTTTTTTTAGCTTTGTTTACTTGAAAGGAATCATACTGGTGGAATTACGGAGTGTGGTTCTTTAAGCATTTTCCATGTCAGACACTTAAAGCTAAACACTTTGCATATATTATCCCATACAGTCCCTGAAGTAGAGTCGTATTTTCAGGATGAAAGAAGCAAGACATGGAGAGAGGTTAAGTTAGTGACAGGTATTTTGCTCTAGGGAACAAGTATTTTATTCTTGGGTTAAAATGCTATCTCATTTATGTGCAGATGTGTTGGTTTTTAATTTTTGAGAAAGTTACATTCTATATCTTATATGTATAACAAACCTCTAATCATTTGAGTTCCTTTCATAATTTGACAAAATTAGTACTGCTTATTCTCTAGGGTTTTATTTAAATTTCAAAACTAAAGGAATGATTAGTGAAGCATGTTTTAAAGTGAAGATACATCTCAAGTATCACAATGACACCTGTTTTGGGAAGCATCCCACCTTTATTGATGAAGTTTGTACAGTTTTAAAATTTGTATTCAATTAACCTATTATATTGAATTCATCCTCATTAGTTAAGTTTTTCTTTGTATATTTTAAAATACACTGTTAACTAAAGCTTTTTATGTGGTTGTATTTGAACAAATATATGTCTAGTGTCATGCTGGTAAGTGTTTAACTTTCCTATTTCCTTCTGTTTGGAGAAACATTCTGATTCTGATTGTACCTACCAGACTGGTGTCGTTGCACACAGTTTGGAGGAGAGGCGCCAGTGCTTTCTCTGGCAGCTCCCGCACAGCACTGACATGTGATTCCACAGCTCCTCTGTTAAATTCATTGGTCTCATGATGATTATATCCAATATTTGAAGAGCTTTTGTTTCATAATGTTAGCTCATTCAGCAAGTATTTGGACACTATTTCATATCTAGAAATATACTGGGCACTAAGATATTTATTCCAGACAGACTCAAGTATTGGGAACCCTGGATTTGAATAGACTGAGTGTTAGTGTAGGGGTTGCACATTAATGGCTCACAGTCTGAATTGTCGGCCGTTCTGTTTTCTTGGCCAGCATGGCGTTTTAAGGTGTTTGTTGGGTTTGAATCCAACATTTTACAGTGGGGCATGTACTCTTTAGGTGATCGCTAGCCTTCTCCAAATTTACTTAACCCTGAAACATACAGTGCTTTCAAGGCCTTTGAGTTGGAAATCGTGAAAACTATAAAGGTAGAAATGGCTGTTCTTATCCCACTTCTTACTCTGATTGGAGTCTCTGTGTAAGGTTTCAGTTAATAACAGCATTTTGCAGGAAAGACTTTCCAAGAATGTGTATCTGGTAACCTCTATCCTGACTGCTTTTTTTTTTTATGCCAAAGGATAAGAATTCAACGTATATATAAATGTATTCTTGGGCCAGGCAAGGTGATTCACTCCTGTAATCCTAGAACTCTGGGAGGCCAAGGTGGGCGGATCCCCTGAGCTCAGGAGCTTGAGACCAGCCTTAGCAAGAGCAAGACCTTGTCTCTAAAAATAGCTAGGCATTGTTAGCAGGTATCTGTAGTCTCAGTGACTTGAGATGGTGAGGCAAGAGAATTGCTTGAGCCCAAGTTTTTGAGGTTGCTGTGAGCTATGATGCCACAGCATTCTACCTAGGGCGACAAATTGAGACTCTGTCTTAAAAAAAAGACAAAAACATATTCTTGATGTTTGGACTTGTTGAGCACACAGGCCTGTAGGGGGTTAATGAAAATAGAATGCTGTGATTCAGGCTTTTGTAAAAAGGAAAATCAGTCCTGGATAAAACATTTTAATTGGTGCTTCAAACGCCCATCTATTAATTTTCTATTGGTTCTCTGAAATTGTAAGTAGATGTTTTCTAAGTTACAGTTTAAGCAATGAGAGTAAAATTTGGATGCTAATTTCTCAGCATTTTCTGTTTCATCAATCTCGAATGGAGGGATAGAGGAAGAAAATACCAAGGAGCCTTCTAATTTTGACTCTACCATCATGAAATAAAGGCAGCAAGGGATTGTAATGCTTTGGGTGCAGTCAGGTTTTTTAAAGACTTTAAGGGTTTTTTTGTATGTGATCTATGATTTTTAAAAATTATGCAATATGCAAAGGGTGTAAAGTGCAAAAGTGTCTCCCTCTGTGGCTTTATTCTCACACCCCAAATGATGTAACTGCTTGTATTCTTGTGTGGTCTTTCAGAAATATTATCATTTATTTAAATGTTCAGTTTTGTAACTTGATTCTTTGTGTTTAACTTGGTTGTCTTTCCGTATTAGCACATCCAGTTCTAATTCATTATTTTAATGGTTCCAGGATTCCATTATATGGCTGTCCCTTTGGAAGAACATTTGCTAATAGGCTTTTCTACTGAAGATATTGTTACAAAGAGAATATCTGTAATGCATATATGAAGAATACTCTTAATTCTGCCCATCTAGAAACTGGCAATAAAATAGATAGCATTCTATTCTGAGGCCCACCAGCTGTTTAAGTATTATCTTATACTTCTCTTTAAGAAATTCTACTTAAGAGAAAAATCCCTCAGGTTGACTTTTCTTAAGATAGTTAAAAAACAGTTAACATGCTTTTAATTAAATGATAAAGGCAACCAGTCAGTTCACTGAACGATTGTGCAAGTTCACGTCTGTTCTGCACCTTAATTTATTCGTTGTCCCTGTCCCATAACACTTGGGGTTCCTAAAAATGTGGTTTGGGACTTTTGTTTTTTAAACTATTCATTGGTATTGTGCCTTTTCTTATCTAATTAGCCTAGGCTATACCTTATTTTTAAGAAGAGAAAATTAACTATGGCAAAATCTATTTTGGCACAACCACATGTTTATTCATTATTTCTTCAAAACTAGTTCCCTTTGCTTTAGAAAAGATTTGAGTAATAGGGACAGTTTTGATTTTGATTCCTCCCAGATTTGAGGTCATAAATTTCTTAACGTGTTTGCCATTAGTCAAGCACAGAATTATGCTTCCTGTAAAAGTTTTTAAATGAAGAATACTTACTCTAAAACCTGATAGAAAATGCCTTTGCACTCTAAGGCTAGGGATAGGAAACTAGGGAACTTGCTGAGAAGTTTAAAAGAAAGAATAAGAGGACCTTCTAGTCAGCAGAAAATGTTTGGAAAATTTTAATATGCCAAGGTTTTTGAAGAGCAATTTTAGTGCAGGAGTTGGTTTTTAGGTATGGGATGAAAACTTGCAGGCTGATTTCAATATTCATTTCTAACATAGTAGATAACATTTGGTTAAGTTCTTGCTCATTGTGAAATATTGTTGGAAGAATTTTTTTCAAAATAAAGATGTCTGAATTTGCATACCATTTGAGAATAGCCTCATTCCTTTAAATGATGTCACATAATATAACAAGAGATGTGGAATGTTGGCGGAATCGTCTTTGATCTTTCGTCATTTACGTGTATTCCTGTGAAGTAGTTCATGCATTTTCTTGCAGGTATTCCTCTTTTATTCCATTAGTTATACATAATCAACTGCTTTTGCCACTTTTTTCCTGCTTTTTAAATTTCAAAATATTTGCATTGTTAAAAAACAAGACATATGGGTTACTTCCAGTTTTCTTTTCTTCTCCTAAACACTGACCTCTTTTTTTTGAGATACTTGTTGTTTTGGGGGTTGGTTTTAAGATAGCATTGTAATGGTATTGTATCCACTTCTTGATGTCCCTGTTTCCCTGCAGTATTCACTATTATTTATTATGGATCCATCCTGTGCATTTTTGCTATTTAGGTTACTTTTCATTAACCATCATCAGAACACAGAAAAAAATTTAGTTTCCTTAGGCTCAATGAATATTATCAAAACCACCACAACCCTGGGTTTGAGAGGTGGTGACAGCAAGGGGGAACTCATGTTTGCTTTTAGTATTGTAGATGAAAAAAGATTCACATTCTTTTTATTCATTTCACATTTTTTTCTAAAATGGCATGCTAATGATTCTTAACTCAGCTCTTTAGGATCTGAGTGAGACTCTGTAAAAAGTACTTGACCAGTTAAGTTTTCTGTGTTCTAGTCAACTTCTGCCATTAACTAGCATTGGGGTGAGGAATTGAGTTAATTCCAGTTACCCAATTTTAAAATGAGACCTCTTCCAAATGTTAATACAAGATTCTCATCAGCCATTTGGAATATGTTCTTAAATTAGGTAGTGATTAGCCTTGGATATTGGAATTAAACATTTCCAAATAATAGCTCTTAGCTTGAATATATGAAACTGATCTTTTTGTAGATCCAAAATAGCCATGAACTAGCAACTTCATAGAGATTAAGCTGATGGTATGGGTGCCGTTTTTTTAACCACCAGTTTGTGCCGTATACCTCATGTCATTGATTCCTATATAGTAGACACAGAAATTCTTTAAGGCAGTTTGTCAGAGGAAACGGTGTTCACTTGGCTAAGATTACACAACTAGTTAGCAAGTGGCAAGTGACTTTAAAATGTATCCTCGCATCTGTGTTGTATTCCACTGTGAAGCTCCTAGTTCAAGCAGTTTTAGTAAGAGTTTGGATTTTTTTTTAAACTTGACATCAAAACAACTATTCACTTTTCCTACTCCAAATGATAACTACTTTGGGGTTTTTCTTCCATACAGTAGAACCTCTGTCAGTTGACTACCCAAGGGACTGTAACCAACTGGTCAACATACGGAGGTGGTCAGCATAAGGACGTAGGCTCCTTGTACTGATATGTGTATGTGGTGCATGTCCTATCAGTGAAAATGAGCGAGGTTGTACTGTATTTGCTTCTTGCCCACATGAGATATACTAGTTAAAAAGAATCTTGCCCACATGAGATATACTAGTTAAAAAGAATCTGAAAATACAAAGAAGTTTTTTTTTTTAGAAAAGAACTAGTTCTGTGCAGGCGTGTTGTTATTAATACTTCTGGACTTTGTTTTGTGTAGTAAGGAAGTAGACCTCTCACAGAGTAGGATCACATCATGCTTACTGTTATGCAGCCTTTTTCTCAGTATGTCATGGGTTTCTTGCACCATCAAATATATAGACCTACGTTCTCTTATAATGATGTTTCATTATATCATTAGTTAATCCCCATGACAAATGTTAAGATTGTTTCCACTTTTTCAACATCAGAAATTTTGCCTATTCTGCACACAGGATTTGGGGTCATGTTTTCTTAGAAATGGAATTGGCAGGTGAACAATATACATCTTAAGAATTTTGATACATCTGAGATGTTTTCTGTGTTGCAAAGTAGTCTTCTTGGATATTTGTCATTCTCATAATGATTACAGTGCATATAGGTTATGTCTTATTTAGGTTTCATTTCATTGGGGTTATGTCTTATTTATATAAGTTTTTATAAAACTACACTATTCATTTTTGGCTAATAAGGATTAACATCATCGCTTCAACTAAATTACTATTTTAAAAGATTGTTTAAATTTATACAGATATGAAAAAGGCATGTGGACCATTTTCTTCCAATTCTTTTTAATGATTGCTGACTAAGGGATATGAAATAATGCCTCGTCTTACTTTTCCGTTTTCAGTTACTTGTGAGGTTGATTTTTTTCATGATTTTTTTCATTGGATTTTCTCACTTATGTGAGAAAATGAATTGTCTTAAAGGTACATTTTTAAATATTGTATTAATTGAATCACCTTGATTTACATTTATTTATTTTTTATTTATTTATTTATGTATTTTTTGAGACAGAGCCTCAAGCTGTCGCCCTGGGTAGAGTGCTATGGCATCACAGCTCACAGCAACCTCCAACTCCTGGGCTTAAGCGATTCTCCTTCCTCCGCCTCCCAAGTAACTGGGACTAAGGCGCCCGCGACAACACCTGGCTATTTTTTGGTTGCAGTTGTCATTGTTGTTTGGTGGGCCCGGGCTGGATTCAAACCCACCAGCTCTGGTGTATGTGGCTGGTGCCTTAACCGCTTGAGCCACAGGCGCCGAGCCAGATTTACATTTTTTTATTCATCACATTCTTACATATTACTTTGAGATTATAGAAGCACAAGCTAGGACTTTTCTGTTACTAATGATGTCACTTTTAGGCTGAATAACCTAATCTGTAATTAGAAGATTTAAAAATTGTTTTTCTATAAGGATAATTTATGCAGATCCTCTCGTGCTCATTATTAGGCTCACAAGCTCTGTATCTGCTACACACAGAAGTGGCTATTTTTCTTTGCTGTGTTAGACACTATGATATGTCTGGATATTGGTGTTTACTTTTTGTATGGAATTTGATGCTCCTTGAATTGTAATTGCTGGTTTTTATTAACCAGTTCTGGAAGTTTCTGAGCCATTCTGTTTTCAAATATTATTTGCCTCATTTTCTTCTAGAGTAACTTTAAAGGTTTATAGAAGTTTTGAAGAAGGGGGTTGGCGCCTGTGGCTCAGTAGGGTGCCGGCCCCATATACGAAGGGTGGTGGGTTGAAACCCAGCCCCAGCCAAATTGCAATAACAAAAAAATAGCCGGGGCGGGCACTGGTAGTCCCAGCTTCTTGGGAGGCTGAAGCAAGAGAATCGCCTAAGCCCAGGAGCTGGAGGTTGTTGTGAGCTGTGATGACACAGCACTCTACTAAGGGTGACAAAGTGAGACTCTGTCTCTTAAAAAAAAAAAATGTTTTAAAGAAGGAGCTAGATAAAATGCTTTCAAATCTTTGAAGACTTTTAAGCACTTGAAGTGTTTATGGTTATCAGTATCAATTCTGACTAAATTACTATAAACCGGTCATAGATGATGACTTAAACATTTAGAATACATAAGCTCTAATGCAATTTTAGAACTGTACGGTTCCTTTCAGCCTTATTATTTCAGTTACTAACTGTATTTGTCTAGTTCACTCAGAGAAGAGAGAAATTATCAGGCCTTTCAGATAAAGATGTTCAGCATCCTAAACTATGGAAATTTGAGAGAAATTCACAAATTCCAAGGGGAGCATTCACAGACTTCTAATTTTTTTTTATTAGAAAATATACTTTTTAAAATGCAGAACAAGTTTGACTTTTTCAGTGATGTTTGAGAATTGTACACGTAAAAGAAATCACCGAATGCTCTACGTCTCCGTCATAGTCGCTTCCATTTAGTAGGTGTTAGTTTGGGGCTACTTTGCTAAGTGATTCTTAAATATTTTCTGTAATTCACACCATCATACATGCAGGTATGATTTTTATTTTACTAGATAAAACAGGCTTAGAAACAGTGGCTTGTTTGCAGAGTGGCAGATCTGAGCTTTTTATCTAGCTTCCCAATGCCACAACAGGGCTCAGAAACACTCCTGCTGCAACCTGTGATTCCAGTGGGGGATGTATCTACAAATGCAAATCCAGGGCAGGGAAGTGGGGCTGTGGAGAGCAGAGGACATCTCCGTTTAAGACTGAGGGGTAAGGGTGCGAAGGAAGTAGGAAGAAGGCAAGTGTGTGTGTTATAGGTACCCTGGACAAGCACTGCGTGGACACACCTTGGACAGTTTCTCCCCCTTTGTTTGGAGGATGGCGTGTGTGTGCACGCCATGTAGGGATGCTTGTTACAAAACTTTTCCTTACAAGATTGCTATGGCATGGAGAACATGGAAAGGGCCTAAGAGTCAATAATTGTGCTTAAAATTAGTGTACAACAGTATTGGGTTGGAATTTGCTACAGCACATACCACACAAGGCATTAAAAATGGTTACAGTTATGTGGTACTCAGGTGTGGTTGAGGACTTCCAGCCTGGATGTGGCTGCCTGGGAGCTTGTTAGCCCTGTAGAATGTCAGGCCCCATCCCAGGAGAGTAGACCAGAATCTGCATATTAGTGAAATCTCTAGGTGATTTGTATGTAAATTCAAGATCAAGAAGCACTGACTATGTCCTATCTATATTAGATACAACATCTTTGTATCTAGCTTTTAAACTCTTTGTAAAAGTTAATTTGTTATGCTAAAAGTGCTCTTGAAAAGTAGATTAAGAAAAACTAAAGAACTTCTGTGATAGTACATTTGGATTAAGTCTAAGTTCTCTTTTGTGTTTAGTTTTAGATATGTTTCTGGGAGTTAGGACTCAGTGCACAGGACAAAGTAATGAAATAGGCAAGTGTCACCCTCACAAAGGTGTTACGTGGTGCTGTACAGCAACTGGGGAGGCAGCAGGATTTTCCTCCGGAGGGTGCTGTGGAAGAGGACAATTGGAAGAGCACAGCGTTCACTAGCGCCATGAAGCTGGCTGCTGGAGGAGGGAAGAAGGCTCTGCAGATAAGTGAGGCACTTGGGGGCCCCTGAAGTCTTTCTTGGGGCCGATCCTCACTCAAGCAGTTAGCCTGGAAGAGTGGTGGCAGGGACTGGAAATAGGCCAGAAAGGGGCAGTGGTTCCTATGGTTATATGAAAGAAATGATGTTTAAAATTGTTTTTCTTACACCCCATTTACCTTTGAAATTTAAAAGCAATTCACTTTACAGATCTGTTGTTTTGCATTTTTATAATACAAAAATTTAAAAAAAAGAGAACCTCCACCCCTAAAATATGCTTAACCTCATCACCCTGAGATCATCAGTTTCAACATTTCAGTGTGTATTTTCCCCCCAGCTATTTAGTGTGTATGAGTACGTGCATTCTATATAATTGTTGTTTGCAACTTATGTGAGTTTTGTATCATCTGCTTTTACATAAGTACTTTCACCTTCATGAACTAGTGTAGAAAGCATACTTAATGATGGCACTTGGATAGTGCATAAATTTCTTCACTGGAGGTCTATACACTTTGGCTATATAGCAGGTATTTTAGACTTTGCAGGCCACGTGGTCCCTGTCCTAATTACCAGGCTCTACCTTCTGGAGTGAAAACTGCCAAAAGCAATATGTAAGTGAGCTCTGCTTTTTTTTCTTTGAAGCTGCACCTACAAAACCCAGCCTGGAGGTCACATTTGGCCTGCCTCTAACTGGTGGAGCTTTTAGGTGGCATGTATCCTTCCTGGTGATGACCATACTTGTAGCGTCTTTGCCCAGCTGTAGTTTGCACATAGATTAATCCCGACAGTGGATGTTTCTGGCCTAAGGCTATGGAAAACATTAGGGCTTTTAATAGTATAGTCCCAACTTAGGGTTGCCAGAGTTTTTGAGAATGTTTATTCTTCTGGAATGTTGGTAACACTGTTATTTATTTTGTCGATTTGATAGGTCAAAGATGTTAGGAATCTAATACCCTATGTTCTTTTACTTATTTATTTTTTGAGACAGAGTCTCACTCTGTTGTCCTTGGTAGAGTGCTGTGGTGTGGCAACCTCAAACTCTTGGGCTCAAGTGATTCTCTTGCCTCAGCCTCCCAAGTAGCAGGGGCTACAGATGCCTACCACAGTGCCCTGCTATTTTTAGAGACAGAGTCTTGCTCTTGCTCAGGCTGGTCTCGAATTCCTCAGCTCAAGCAGTCGACCCTCTTTGGCCTCCCAGAGTGCTGGGGTTGTAGGCATGAGCCACTACACCAGGCACCTATGTTCTTTTATTACTGATTAGGTTGATCATCTCATGCTTTATGAATTAGCTCCTGAGATTTATCCCTCTTTCCTATATGCTCATCTTTCAAAAATTGCCACTTATGTATTTGGCAGATCTTTCTTTCTTTTTTTTTTTTTTGAGACAGGGTGTCACTATGTTGCCCTCGATAGAGTGCCTTGGTGTCACAGCTCACAGCAACCTCAAACTCTTGGGCTTAAGTGATTCTCTTGCCTCAGCCTCCCAAGTAGCTGGGACTATAGGTGCCTGCCACAACGCCCAGCTATTTTTTTTTTTGGTGCAGTTTTCATTGTTGTTCAGCTGGCCTGGGCTGGGTTCGAACTTGTAGCCTGGGTGCATGTGGCTGGCACCATAACCACTATGCACAGGCACTGAGCCTTTTGCAGATATTTCTTTCTTTTTTTTTTTTTTAATGTATAGAAGTTTTATATGTTTGTAAAGCCACATCTATCTTTTTTATAATTTCTAACTTTGAATTCATGTTCAGGAAACCTTTTACCAAACCAATGTTACATAAATCTGTATGTTCTTAGGGTATTTCTGTGGTTTAGTTTTTATGTATAAATATTGAAGGTTGATAAAATTTTTAAACTTTGAAGGAAGGTTGTTAGGGGTAATAATAGGGAGAAAGCCCTATGTTGATTGGTTAAAATGCAGTTCTCATGGAAATTTGGAGTCAAAGCTGTGACTCTTACATCAAAAGCCCAAACAAGCTTGGCGCCTATAGACCAGAGTTGGTGGGTTTGAATCCAGCCTGGGCCTGCCAAACAATGACAACTACAGCTAACAGATAGCCGGGTGTTGGGGCGGGTGCCTATAGTCCCAGCTACTTGGGAGGCCGAGCCAAGAGAATTGCTTAAGCCCAGTAGCTGGAGATTGCTGTGAGCTGTGATGACATGGCACTCTACCCAGGGTGACAGCTCGAGGCTCTGTCTCCAAAAAAAAAAGGCCCAAACAGTAGTAGTGTTATCTCTTGCAGCAGAGGATGATTTCAGCTGCAGAGTTTCAAAATCCAAAAGAAACATAAAGGATAACTAGAAGAATGTTAAATGGATATATTTTAAGAGCAACAGAATGGGATGGAGGGAGTAGGATGGGTGGAAGATGAGAGACTGAGCGTAGGCGTGAAAGTAACAGGACCAGTCTGCAGACTTGCCACATGCGCTTCTGTTGGCAGCCCTGTGCAGGCGGCACAGTAAGGTTTCCTAACCTGGGTGTATCAGATCTCACAGCTGTGTTCATGTGGATGTGTGTTAGCGTCTTGGTGTGTCGTGTTATTACTGTACGTTTTTTGCATGCTGTCAGAATGTTGGAAGTGCATTAGAGGGCTGTTTTATTTTATTTTATTTTCCTAGAGACAGAGTCTCACTTTATCACCTTCGGTAGAGTGCCGTGGCATCACACAGCTCACAGCAACCTCCAACTCCTGGGCTTAGGCGATTCTCTTGCCTCAGCCTCTCAAGCAGCTGGGACTACAGGCGCCCGCCACAACGCCCGGCTATTTTTCCGTTTTGAAGTTTGGCCGAGGCCGGGTTTGAACCCGCCACCTTCAGTATATGGGGCCGGTGCCCTACTCGCTGAGCCACAGGCACCACCCTAGAGGGCAATTTTAAACGTTAAATTTCTTCTTAAACTTGGTAAGAGTGGAAGTGAGATCAGGGACATATTAGGCTAAGTTTATGCCAAGTCTAAGAAAATGGCAATGTACAAATGAGTTAGGCATTTTTCTGAAAGTGTTATTGATCAAGAGAGGCCAGGGTGGCCAGTAACAAGTTAATGGATGAAACCTTGCAAAACTTAGTTGAATTGGGCATCAAAATCATCGACTGTGAGAGAAACAGCAGGCCAAGTAAATATTGATAGAGAAACAGGAAAATCTTAACTGAAAATCTTGGCCAACCACTTCTGGCTCTTACATGACACTGTATCTGCTTGCATAGCACTGTCTGTGAGGGAGTTTTTAAACAAGCACCCTTATTGGAACACCCTCCCTACTCACCTGATTTGGCTGGCCCCCAGAGACTTTTTATTTACCCAAAGACGAAGTATTGAAAGGAAGACATTTTGATGACATTCAGGACATCAAGAGTAATACGATGACAGCTTCAACAGCCATTCTAGAAAATGGCCATTGAAAGAGTTCCAAAATCACTTTGAAGGGTGGACCAGGCACTGGCGTCCATGCACAGCTTCCTAAGGAGAGTACTTCGAGGGTGACTATAGTGATAATGAGCAATGAGGTATGCAGCACTTTTTCTAGGATAAGTTTGAAAACTTAATTGTTGGATCTTGTAGGCCAAGAGTAGTGAGTTTTCTTCATTATATGAAGAGAACAGGTTATCTGTGAGGACAGACAAGACACCACAGATGCCAGTGTTCTAAAATGCTTGTGCTTGCTATGCCACCTCCTGGTCCTGGAGAAGCACCTTAGCTGCTTGGTTAACATGGAGGGATTTAGCCTTCTGTGTGAGACAACTGTAGGGATTAAAATGGTAATTCATTGAAAAGTATAACGGGAACTTTTTATAAGGAAGAGCCAGGGAAATCACCCATTTAATTGCTTTAGAATAGCCTCAAGAAAACTAATTAGACCCCATACATAGCACTATACCTTAGCCACGGGATTGGATTCTGGGTTCACAATAGATACCTCAGAATATAAGTGGAAAATAATAAGCATTTATTTTTTAAAAAGCAGCAGTTACTTCCTGAGAATAGACAACTCATGAAGTGTGTAAGGGATAAAGAGAAATATGAAAGTACCTGTCTTAAAGGAGATTATAATTTATTTAAAAAGAATAACATATATACATGAAGAGATAATTAAAAATTCATTTATTTCTGTTCTTTTTGACTGTTTAGAAAGGGTGTAACTAGATCTTTCACTATAAAATTGAGTACACTTGATAGATTTTTAGGCTGGATCACAGGTCAGTAAACTACTATACTGACTGCCAGATAAATCTGGCTCGCCACCTGTTTTTGTAAACAAAAAGTTTTTAGAATAAAGCCACACCCTTTACATGTTGTCTGCTGTTCTGGGCAATGAGAGTAGTGACAGAGACTTACGGCCGCAACATCTGAAGTGTGACTTTAACAGAAAAACTTTGCTAACCCTTGCTCTAGGTAATTAGGTAAATGCAGAAAGTATAACAATTTTAAATGTCAATAATTTTGCTTTCGAGCATGTCCGTTTGTGTATGTACATCTTACACACAAAAATGTAAAGTGGTTTATATGGTTATATACATGTTTAACCATACATGATGTCATCAAATATTGGGGAAAAAAGTTTACTTCATAACCTAGATATCTTTCCAATTTGCATTGGAACAAATATTTTAATAAATATTCCTACCTGTAAATTTTTGTGTTATTTTTTGATAGATTTTCAAGTAGAGACTTAACTGGAATTAATCCACTCAAGATTCCTACTTCGTTCTTTCTTCTAAATTGCCCTTCAAAGACATTGTATTAAGTTTGTTCTCCCACCATTAGGTTATGAATGTTCGTTTTTCCTTGCTTCCTACTAGCTTGAGATTTAAGATAGTCTTACACTAGCAAGCGAAACACGGTGTCTCGTTGTCACCAAATTGCTAGAGAAGCTATTTTTCCAAATGCTTATTTGCTTGTTCTAGTTCCTGTTCTTGGATTTGCCTATTCCTGTCCTAGGCATGTTTACTTGCTTATATAAATGCAACGTTCTTTCCATTTGGAAACTTTATTCTCCAGTGCTACTTCCAAATGTAATTGTATTGCTGTCAACTGTATTTCTAACCTACTTGTTTGTGCTTCCGCTAATTAGCATGGTATTTCATCACTCATTTGCTCGCCCACTCAGTGAACGCTTCTGTGTCAGTTACCTCTGGATTACTATGATCACCAGTGGGCCACGCATGTGCTGGACACTCAATAAATGTAGCTTGGATGAAAGAATGGTTTCGGATCAGTTAATGGGAAAATAAGAATTGGCACTGATAAGGTAACAGTCCTTAAAAGCGTTACATTCCAGACCTTTTGAAAATGTTTCCTTTGTCAGCACAAATGTTAAGTATGTTCTATGAGCCAGTAACCAAGTTAAGTTCTGGCATTTAACAGTAAATAACATATAATGCCTGTCCTGAAATCAAGTGGAGGACTTGGGATGACAGTATGATAAAAGTTACATTATAGTCAGGAACTAGATACACGTGCTGAATAAAATAGCTACGATTGAGGCCCGGGTGCTGTGGATACAGGTGGGAGAGGCACCTAACTCAAACCAGAACATTGAGAAAGGTTTGCTATGAGAAGACTAGCCATGTTAAGTCTTAAACACAGGCATCGAGATCACCAAGTGCAAAGATTTAGGGCTTGCAGGGGATTTGAGGCTTTGGTCTTAATTTCAAAGTGTGGAGAGAATGAAAACTAGAAGCAAAATGATGAGAAGTTAGAAGAGATAGAAGCCAGATATTGAAGGCTTCCCAGGCCATTTTAAAGGAGCTTCCACTCGTATAGAGAGTATGGAAGACACGTGATAAGTGCTGAAAGGTTTTGAGAAGTTGAAATCGATCAGGTTTACGGTGTAGAAATGCAACTTTGGCTCGGCACCTGTGGCTCAACGGGCTAAGGCGCCAGCCACGTACACCTGAGCTGGCGGGTTTGAATCCAGCCCGGGCCGCCAAACAACAATCACGGCTGCAACCAAAAAATGGCCGGGCGTTGTGGTGGACGCCTGTAGTCCCAGCTACTTGGGAGGCGGAGGCAGGAGACTCGCTTGAGCCCAGGAACTGGAGGTTGCTGTGAGCTGTGATGCCACAGCACTGTATCTAGGGTGATAGATTGAGGCTCTGTCTCAAAAAAAAAAAAAAAAAAAAAGCGACTTTGGCTGCAGAGAGGAGAATGGATAATGGATGCACTACTGAAGTAAGACCAGAGACATTACGAGGTGGTTTCCGTAAATTACGTGAAAATTTGTGTGACCTGAGCCTAAAATTGTTTATCTGGAATTTAAATGTTTGGAGAGTACTTAGAGATCTAAAAATAGACCTGCCATTCAACCCTGTAATTCCTTTACAGTATATACCCAGAAGACCAATAATCACATTATAACAAAGACATCTGTACCAGAATGTTCATTGCAGCCCAATTCATAATTGTTAAGTCATGGAAGAAGCCCAAGTGCCCATCGACCCACGAATGGATGAATAAATTGTGGTACATGTATACCATGGAATACTATGCAGCCTTAAAGAAAGATGGAGACTTTACCTCTTTCATGTTTACATGGATCAAGCTGGATCATATTCTTCTTAGCAAAGTATCTCAAGAATGGAAGAAAAAGTATCCAATGTATTCAGCCCTACTATGAAGCTAATTTAAAGGTCTCATATGAAGGCTATAACCCAACTATAGCCCAAGAATATGGGGAAAGAGGCAAGGGAGGGGTGGGGTGGAGGGAGGGTAATTGGTGGGGCCACAACTACGGTGCATCTTAGAAGGGTACAGGTGAAACTTACTAAATGCAGAATACAAATGTCTTCATACAATAAGAAAATGCCATGAAGGCTGTGTTAAACAGTTTGATGAAAACATTTCAGATTGTATACGAAACCAGCACATTGTACCCCTTGATTGCACTAATGTACGCATCTATGATTTAGTAATTAAAAAATATTAATTAAAAAATAAATAAACTGGGCCCCCTGTATTACAGTAGATTTGCAGATGATGAAACTAAGCTCTGTCCACCTACCAGCCCCACTCCCTGGCAAACGGCAGCCAGTAGGCCACACTTTGAATCTAAATGAGGTACATATACCTGCAGGTAGCCTGGCTGTGTAGGCAGAGATCCCTGGGCTCCGTCTTCCTAGGGAATGGTCTAGAAGGGAGGATACAAGCTGGTCAGCGGACATATTCACAAGTGCTTTGCCGATTATGGACAGCGATGACTGGTTGGAGTGGGCTGCCCGAAGACCAGGGCAGGGCAGGTTCCTATTGTCTGGATCTAGAGGTGCTCTGCATGTGAATTAGGACTTCTTTGGAAACATAATCAATTTGGGTTCAGTCGGTTTGGACTTAGAGAAAGGGTCGCATGGTCTGTTGCCCTGTCTGTCCCTTCAACCTCTGTGGCCCAACTGGGGCTCATTCCTTGGGAAAGTCCATCAGTTATAACCACCAGGTCTCACATCACTAGCCAAGATGAAAATTTCCCAATCTATTCCTCTGCATTCTTAACTCCCTGTCAAAGTGCGAGACAAGAATATTATATAGTAGTTTTAAACATGCATTTCAACTAGGATAACAATGTGTGATAACGTCCTTTTTATACCTTTAACTGTCTGGAGAAACTCTTAACACTCAACAACATAAAACAACAGCCCGACCCTCCCCCAAAAATAAATTTCCAAAGGATATGAATGGACATACTCCCAAAGAAGGAATGGCCAGTAAGTACATGACAAAATGGTCAACATCCTTAGTCTTCAGGGAGACAAATCGAAACCATCAGAAGATACAACTTTGCACCTGCTGGGGTAACCAGTGTCAAAACGATGGACAATAGCCTGTGTTTGCAGGACATGGAGAAACCGGAACCCTCACATGTTGCTGTTGGGGTTATAAAATGCTGCAGGTGCTTTGAGAACAGCATGGAGCTTCTTTGTGATCCAGCAGTTCCACTGCCAGGTGTGTATCCAAGAGAAGTAAAAACATTTCCATAAAAAAATTACCAATATTCATAGCCACATTATTTATAAGAGCGGAAAAAGTGGAAACCGCCCAGGTGGCTATCAACAGGTAAATGGATGAGTAAAATGCAGTCTGACTATCAGTGGACAATCATTCAGTCACGAAAAGGAGCGAAGTCCCGGTTGATGCTGGAACATGGATGAACCTTGAAAGCACTGTGCTGAATTAAAGGAGCCAAACAAACGGCCATGTATTTATGGTTCCACTTAGATGAAGTGTTGGAATAGGCAAATCCAAAGAGGCCAAAAATAGAAGGGTGGTCACCAAGACCTGGGGGGAGGAAGGCATAGGAAGTGACTGCTGTTGGGGACAGGGTTTCTTTATGGGGTGATAAAAA